>JAFVLL020012089.1:141431-243642 GCA_021397915.2 Tor tambroides | reverse complement strand
AACAATTCACTAAAAATGTTTTTTTTATTGGTCTTATGAAGTATTCTAATTTGTTGAGATAGTGAATTGGTGGTTTTTTGTTAAATGTGAGCCTACATCATCACAATTAAAAGAACCAAAGACTTAAACTACTTAAGTCTGTGTGCACTGAATTTATTTAATACACGAGTTTCACAATTTGAGTTGAATTACTGAAATGAACTTTTCCACGACATTCTAATTTATTGAGATGCACCTGTACATATATATATATATATATATATATACACACACATGCATACATATACATATACATACATATATATGTGTGTGTGTGTGTGTGTGTGTGTATGTGTATATATATATGAAGAGTTCAGATGCAAAAGCCTCTAGGTACGTCTGACATTTTTCTTTAAAATTAGCATTTCTTTCTGTCTACTATGTATAGGTTTCTATGTAAGTACTGGTACTTCTGAATGGGTTGAGGCTATCACATCTGAAGTGAAAGTACTTGATGAACATATACTGTGTGTGGAGAGCATTCACTCAGTATCATTATCTCATTTTTGACCAAGATGGCTTTTAGATGGCTTTTAGAGGCTCTATATATATTTATGTGTGTGTGTGTGTGTGTATTGCAAGTAGATAAAACGAGTAAAATGTAGGATCGACATCACTTTACAGTTGCTTCTTTTGAAACTTACAGGCTCGGTACAAACAGCACATATGTTTCCATGTTCTTGTCACCACCACCAACTCATAGTAGTCCTGATATTCAGTCAGAAATAAAAATGTTTATTCATGTTTTATGTCAAATTATTTTTTCACCTTAATTGTCAATGCTTGTATAACATGACACGTATTCTTATGTGTATATATGTTTGTTCACTTTACAGGTTTTTCCTGATGTGTTATCTTTTTGTAAACTTGGCGTGTGCAGTACAAACACTTTTAAGAACACCAAACTGGAGACCTCGGTTCAGATACTACCACTGGTAAGTGTGCATTTAAATTGTGTTTGCATACATTTATATGTATCTTATTTGTGCAAATCCTGAGAAATTCTCTTGTAGTCAAATTTGAATTCAGGTCAAACGTGATCTCAGAACTCACTGGCATTCAGCCGTTGATAAGCACTATTCACTTCTTGCAGATATTTTAAAAAATACCTCTAATAAAACAATTCCAGCTATTGTAACAATAATGGGTCTTTTTTATAATATGCTCTCTATTCACTCCCTCTCAGGGCTCTGTCATTTCTGGGCATGAGTATGTGTTTAGCCCTTATGTTTATCTCCTCTTGGTACTATGCCATTGTAGCGATGGGCATTGCTGGTATGATCTACAAGTACATAGAGTATCAGGGGTAAGTGATTTCCAATTTCATCCATTAAAGTAACATACAGTAAATCACTGGGAAGCACTTAAAGAGTCACTTGAATTCTCCATCTTTAGTTTACAAATCCCTGGCTTGTATATTTTTCTCTCTTTTAGAGCAGAGAAGGAATGGGGGGACGGGATCCGCGGGTTGTCTCTTAGTGCAGCCCGTTACGCTCTTCTTCGCCTGGAGGCTGGACCACCCCACACCAAAAACTGGAGGTTAGTTTGTCACAGAAAATGTGTTTTCCACAATAAATGACTGCTGTACATAGAATACATTATATAAACCAAAACCATTAAAGATATATAAAGACATTATATAAAAATGTAGATAAATGCTAACTTAAAATATTATCAGCTGATATTTTTCTAGAACACATATTTAGAAATGACCTGGAAACACCTTCACTTAATTTAGATAAATAATGTTTATAAAAGCCAGAAGATAATGTTTGAATAACATACTCCTGCAGGCATACTTCAAACAGTGTTTGTACTAGTAGTAGCCTATTAGTATTGCACAACAAAAGTTTGGGGTTGGTAAGAATTCCTAATGCTCATGAAAGAAGTCTGTTATACTCACCAAGGCTGATCATAACATTTATTTGATCATATAAATAGAGTACAAACGGTAATACTGTGAAATATTACTACCAAAATACCTGTTTTCTATTTTATTTGATCATTTTTGTCCTGTCACGGCAAAGCTGAATTTTCAGCAGTTGTTATTCCAGTCTTTAGTGCCATATGATAGAATTAAACCATTCTAATATACTGGTTTTGTTTTTTTTCTTATTATTATTATGAATGTTGAAAAAAAAAAAACAATGCATTTTTTAGGATTGCTCGATGAATAGAAATTTCAAAAGGTCTTTTTTTGAAATGTTAACATTATACATCATCACAGTCATTTTTAATAAATGTAATGCATCCGTGCTGAATAGAAGTAATCACTACTTTAAAAAAAATCTTCCTGAGCCCAAACTTTTAAATAGCGGTGTATGTAGGCATACAATATTGAAACACTGTTGTATTAGATACTACACCTATACATTATTTTTAATTTCATTTTTTACAAACAATTACACTACAATCACATTAAAATGAAATTGTTAATAGGCCACAGCTGCTGGTTCTGCTGAAGCTGGATGAGGACCTTCACGTGAAGTATCCCAGAATGCTTACATTTGCCTCACAGTTAAAGGCGGGAAAAGGTCTAACCATTGTAGGATCAGTGATACAGGGCAACTTCCTGGAATGCTATGGGGAAACACAAGCGTCAGAACAGGTGAGGAAATTTCCTGATTTACACGCACATTTTGCATCACCATCATGACTGTACAGATGCAAATACATTGATGTTTATGTATGAAATTAGGTCTACTGTCTTTGCAGCTCTGTATCAGCCTCTCTGGAGTGTGCTGAGAAAAGGCAACATTTAAATTAGATTTCTATACCCTCCACCAGGCAATAAAGAACATGATGGAGATTGAGCGAGTGAAGGGCTTCTGTCAGGTGGTGGTCGCCTCCAAAGTCAGAGAGGGGATTGCGCACCTCATCCAGTCCTGTGGTCTGGGAGGCATGAAACATAACACAGTTGTTATGGGTTGGCCTTATGGCTGGAGACAGAGTGAAGACCCACGGGCTTGGAAAACCTTCATTAGTAAGAACAAGAGTTTGTGCAAGGTTTATTTGAGTTATGTGCATTGTAAGTTTCTGCACTGTGATACAATTTTTAGAAAGGCTGATGTTTATCTACTCCTCTTTCATTTTCTCTCACTTGTAGATACAGTCCGGTGTACTACAGCTGCCCACCTGGCTCTGATGGTCCCAAAAAATGTGTCATTCTATCCCAGCAATCATGAGCGCTTTTCTGATGGATATATTGACGTGTGGTGGATTGTCCATGATGGTGGAATGCTCATGCTGCTGCCTTTCCTTCTCAAACAACATAAGGTGACATAAATTAATCACTTTTTAAAATACAAATTATGGAATTTAAATGTTAGAAAAAAGACTTCAGCACAATGTTATTTGGATTCTTGTACTTCAGGTCTGGCGTAAATGTAAGATGCGCATCTTCACTGTGGCTCAAATGGACGATAACAGCATTCAGATGAAGAAGGACCTGGCAACCTTCCTGTACCAGCTCAGATTAGAAGCAGAAGTGGAAGTGGTTGAAATGGTAAACAGAACACTTTCTCTTTACTATTAACACTTCACATCCCACCCCATCACATTAAGTCAGGGGTAGGCAACGTCGGTCCTGGAGTGCCGCTGTCCTGTAGAGTTTAGCTCCAACCCTAATCAAACACACCTGAACAAGCTAATCAAGGTCTTCAGAATTACTAGGGCTACAGGCAGGTGAGGATTTTTTTCAGGGTTGGAGCTAAACTGTGCAGGACATTGGCACTCCAGGACCGACGTTGCCTACCCTTGCATTAAGTATTTATGCCATTATAATTTCATGATGTCAGATGTTGTTATTTGCAGCATGACAGCGATATCTCAGCATATACTTATGAGCGGACACTGATGATGGAACAGAGGTCACAGATGCTAAAACAAATGAGGCTCTCTAGTGCAGAGAGAGACAGAGAGGTACTGCAACATTCACTTGTGTACTAACACTGTAACCACAGGATGTTCACAGTATGTTTACCAACAGTAGAATAATACAGAAATCATTTATGAAATGACAAACTATACACCCTTGCTGAAATGGTTATTTTTAAGTATTTGCTTAAATGTTACACAAAATAGTTTTCTATACTAAAAGTACAATATTCATATAATTTTGTCTACTGTAATGTAAAGTCATTTCATGCAAAAACATTCCAAAATACAAACTAATGTTGTGCAGGAAAATTAGCACCAGTACATTTTATTTCAGTTGAAATAATTTCCTTTGTTTTGATAGCATGTCACAAAATGCATTTTGTGAACTAAATATCGCAAAAAACTGGAGACAGTGCTTACTATGACTACATTATATATATACTACATTCTGTCCATTCTATTCTATGACACTGATGATGGTGTGATATTGCAAAAATTTTGTCTTTGTACTGAGCACTTTTGTATTTTTGATGGTCCCTGAATAAGTTTTTTCTTTCTTTGTGTATAGGCTTTTGTGCTTTTTACTTCAATCTATTTTTTAAGTTCTTTATGTAATGAATAATTTGTGGACAGAATGTATTTCATTATCAAAACAACCCATTCTGTGGGTTAATTTTCACAAAATGAATACAAAATGCTTTTTGTGATTTTGTGGTTTAGATCTTGTACACCAAATGTGATGACTTTACAGTATGGTAGACAACATGTGATTGGCTTTTGTCTTTATGTGTACAAACTGCATAAAAGTGTACAATGAAATACAGCATCTCATGTCACAAAAATGAGGGCAGTCACATGCTAGTGACACATGTAATGTCTTGCTGACTGTAAAAGTTAAACATCTGCAGTAGCAGTTCTCTTGAGTGTGGTCTCTTTACTCTTGACTGTAGGCCCAGCTAGTGAAGGACAGACACTCGCTGATAAGAATGGGCAGTCTATACTCAGATGAAGAAGAGGAAACCATTGAAGTATTACCAGAGAAAAACCAGATGACCTGGACTAGTGAAAAAATAGAAGCAGAAAGACGAAACCGAAGCAACGCACCAGAAAACTTCAGAGAACTAATCAGCATTAAACCGTGAGTAGGCAAGCAGAAACAAGAACTGGAATGCCACCATTGCACACTATCAACACAGTATTTGTTACAAAGTAGTAGGTTTTATTTTGTATCTTTTTATAATAGACTCATTTGTTTTTATGGTTAGCATAAAGAGGTGAGGATCACTGGTGTCTGTTTCTTGTTGTATTTGCCTTTTTTACCCAAGTAAACTATGTGGGTGTGCATGCTTGTGAACTTTCAGAGTGATATTACCTATAGTCCTCAAAGGTCCTAGTTTATTGATTGATTTTTTTAAATTCCACACATTTGCAAACTGTATTGATCCACCTTTGTTTAAATTAAAACTCTGTTTGTGTGCATGTTACAGTGACCAATCTAATGTTCGGCGGATGCACACAGCTGTGAAGCTGAATGAGGTTATTGTAAATAGATCCCATGATGCCAGACTTGTGCTGCTGAACATGCCAGGACCTCCACGCAACCCAGAGGGAGATGAAAACTGTATCCTTTCCAAAGAATGATATAATTAAGTATTGTATTAAAGCTTTCTATTGCTGGTTTGCTTCATTTTTGGTAAGATATGGATAAAACCAACATGAAAGTATGCCTTATTTATGGTATAAATTTATCACTACTTCTCATGTTTGTTTGTTTTTTAACTCCGGTCTCAGATATGGAATTTCTTGAGGTGTTAACTGAGGGTCTAGAGAGAGTGCTGCTTGTAAGAGGTGGAGGTCGTGAGGTCATCACCATCTATTCCTGAATGGCCAAAGATCAATACATAGACCACTGTTACTGTTTATTACTATATCTAGTGTAAGTCAAAAAAGTGGCATATAAAGAAAACGCATACTGAACATCTTATGCCAGCCTAAACATATCATAGACCACGAAAAGGGGTTTTACACTAAAGTGTACTATTTCATCAATTAATTTCACTTGAAATATTTCAGTGGCGTGTTTGGGCTGTTTCAGTTGTGTACCTTTTCAACTGAACCCATTCCACATTCACACCATAACATTCAGAATCACTTTGCCATGTTTGCCACACAAAATAACAAAATGATTCTAGCAACAACATTTTTTACGTATGACATTAAATAGAAAATCCCACTTTAAAAATCGCTGATGTAGCAACATACACTTTCAAGCATGCTAACATTTCATTAGAAAATATTGTGGCTTGAGTCAGAACCAAGAAAAATATTTCACAACGGTTAACAGTAGCTCATTTAGAAGAGAATTATTCCATATTCTTTTAATATAAAAAAAATTACAATTACATAACTTTACTCTGCACAGGGCGACTATATAACAAAACGAGCACATGTGATTATCTTGACTTTCACTGCCCAAGTAACAGAAATAGTGCTTCCTGGTACATTCAGAACGCAAGTGCTAAACTTAAATTTACATTTACATTTTTCTATTTATTTTGCCTTTATTATTTATTTATAGAAACTCCCCATTGTATTAAAAAATAACCAAAGGAGCTGAAATGGGATGGATAGATTTTGTAATTTATAACTGCATTGTATAACTTTTTTTAAGAGAAAGATTCTTTATAAATGAAACACTCATTTTCAACATACTGCATTTTAATACACAACTCACTTTGAGAATGAGACATTTTGGATACTGATACAAAGTCTTTATTCTTTTTTAGGGCATGATTACTGTACAGACAATATACATTTGTTATACAAATAGAAGAAAATATGGAAGACTATTGACTAACAAGATTTATATCTGGGATATAAAGGCGATGATCTGTTACTGGTTGTATAGTGTTACATCTGTACAGTGTTTCATGCTAAAGAGAAAGATGAAACACTTGATGAAATATGCAGTTGACTTTTATGTATAGTATTAAATCCATTTTGAAAAACAAAGAATATGAAAAAAGTTACAATAAAGTTCACTATGAATTGCAGAACATGCTACATGTATGATATTATCTTATTTTTGCCAACCTCTAACCGCACACCTCATGGATTAACAAAAAGAAGCTAGAAAAAAAAACAGGTGGTATTGCATTAAGTTGATGAGTATTTTTTATATTATTTTTTTAATAAATGAATACAGTATTGTTGAAAGACTGTATCATCTGCAGATAAATATAAGTATACGCAAAAGATCAATCTTTTAAGTTCGAACAGTTCAACAGAGTTTGAGGTAGGACTATTTATTAGTTCAAGAGGGTATGGTGGAAGAGGTGATAGGAGTGTTTGAGAAGTGTGTTTGTAAAAAATTAATTTAATAATAATAATAATAATACACTATTTTTGTATTCAATAAAAATATAACAAATTTTTAAAAAATATTTAGTATATTTTTTATATCTACTTCTGCAAAAGGGAAACACCAGACAGATCAAAAGAAACAATGCTTCTTACTGATATGCTAAGGAAGTACAAGATAACAGCGAAGTTTGTTACCTCATTTTGTTATTTCATGTGATCTGTACACTAGCTATGCATATTAAGACACCATTATAAAGTATGGTCTTTATAAACTGTTACCAAACATAAGAGTTTCCAAAATTGTCAAAAACCTAAATGTGTCAGTTTCAGTCAGCAAATGTAGCTCAAATGTACTCCTGTTCTTGTTGAGATCAGATTTTAAATAAGCAGTCTGTGGTAAACATTAATATACTGTCTCTGGTTGATTCATTGTTTGTTAGATTACTGTAACAGGATCAAAAGTAAGATGAAGCAGATTAAAGCTTTCATAGGCATCAATGGAGCGTATCCATTTTTATGGCTACTTTTGGGCTTGCCTGGATGGACCAACATCGCGCGACAGCTGTTGTTTATTTCCGAAAGTGAGATTTCAGCTTCACTGGGTAAAATATGCAGCATATCATCACGTACCTTAACATATGGAGAGACAGAGAGGAATATTTAACATATATCCAAATGTGTACTATAAGAATATGTAACACTTATTTCAGTACGCACGTCCTTAAAGTGAATTAAATGAACGTTGATTTAAAAAAAACTGTTTTGAAATTACATATATAAATATATAAAAAATACCAATTTATATCTAAAAACAAAACAGGCCACCAGAAGTCAGCATTTTCAGTAGTTTGTGGAAGTGATACATAAGGTTGATAGAGACAACAGGGTATAAAAATATTTCTTGCATTGGTTGCGATCCAAACTGAGCGCAGCTACAGTTTGATAAAATCTCATCAGATTGAATGTGGTGAATGTGCAGTGACATTTGGATGAGGAGGAATCTTATCATATGTTATCAAGAACAGGAAGGTAAGGTGTCATATGTATTGTATATCAGGGCCACCAACTCATTTCAGCTTGGAGTAAGAATTCCTGTGAGAAGAAAAAGGAAAATTCTTCTGTCAGCGGAGTTTTGTCTGACAGTGGTACTTTGTCTGAGGACTGGTACTGTTTTTATCATAAAATGATTTAAAATAACAAAATTAACTTTGCTAACGCTAGCTTATTTCTATGTAGGCTACAGAACATAGTTACTAACCTAAACTCAGTTAAGACTCAGAGCGTAAGCGTAATTCACTGACCTGCCTGTGTTTAGTGCAAGATGAGAGGGAAGCTGAATACTCAACATGTATGGAAATAAATTAAAATTTAGTCATATATTTCCCCCGATTGGTCTGAATAACTCTCTGCTGTATGGTGCTGCCTACTCTGTCTCACCAGTCAGCACACTGTCAGTGTTCTCTTTGCTCCTGATGTTTTTGGACGTGTGGCATGAGAACAGTGTCAATCGAGAGTTGGCAAACCTGATGTAATAGATACACTTTCTCTGGTCTGTTTGGTTAAATGTGAGAGAGAATTGAGATGTAAGGCAGAGGTGTTTTTTAAAGTGGATGTTGCAATAACAGCAATTTAAAAGAAGAGGGTTAGCTGAGGGTGGCTGTAATGTGATCAGATAAATTAATGGGGATCACAGAGCAGGACAAAGAGGCAGTAGGAGTTTTGAAGAAAATAAAAGGAACTGGAAGGAATTTCCATTTGGCTGACAAAGATCACCACTGTAGTACAAGAAAGGAAGAAGCTAAGGAACATGATAATGTAAGAATGTGTGTGAGAAAGTTCAGACAACAATTCAGCTGGGATGACTTATGGAGTTATTCAATGCCAAAAACAAAGAACAGACAAAGAGAAGACCTTCACAGAGTTAAAAGCCTTGGGATATTATTCTGAAAACCAAAATGAGATTCACAGGTGCTGATCGTGATCAAAGTGACCAATGGTCAGTGCTTAAGAAAACCTGTCATTTCACAACAAAGCTTTGCTCATTAAGTATAGGTTTGCTATGTTATGGCCTGGTTTCACAGACAGGGCTTAGACTAAACCAGGATTAGGCCATAGTTCAATTAGGACATTTAAGTCATTTTTATTAACATGCCTTAGAAAAAAACATTACCGGTGTGCATCTTGAGACAAAACAAAGGCAGTGATATATTTTAAGATCAGTCAGTGCAAGTTTCTTTCAGTTAAAACAGCTCAGACTTACACTTTAGTCTGGGACTAGTCTTAAGCCTTGTCTGTGAAACCGGGGGTATGTTTACTAATGTCAATTTCAAGGGTGGGCCACTGTGCTACTGTGTGTATATTATATTTATACTGCCCCTACAGAATCCATGATTTATACATATCTCAAATGACCTAACTGAACTGGGAACTGGACACAAGAATTAATTTCCTGACCTGCTCAACCTTTCGGAACACTCTGAGGAAGTTCAGTCTTAGCACTCCTGCCAGCTCTTCCTCAGTCCAGTTCCTTGATATCAGTTCCTCAATTACCGCTGGATATTTGGAGACGTCCTCCAGACCTTTAGGGAATCTGTAATAATACAGGCATGCATAAACACATGCACACAGACATACCAGATAAGGGCCATGAGCATAATCTGCATGCTTTTCTTTGTGATTCTTGAGGATATGAATTCTTCAAGCATGGATTCCATGGAGGTACGTTAGACAAATAAACAGAGCAAAGAAGTGTGTGTAAACAAAATTCAGAAACGTCAATATAGATGAGATGTAGATGAGATGTTAACTTGCCCTTGTGCCCCATCAAAGTCTGCTCCAATACCAATGCTTTCTGCTCCAATCACCCTCTTTAGATGATCAAAATGATCTAAAAACCATACATTTCAAATTAAAACCAAAATAAATAAAAAATCAAAAAACAAAGAAATCTATTCTCTTACCAGCCACAATCGACACGTTTGCGTTATTTGAACATGCTACAAAAGTGCTGTAGAAGTTCACCATGATGAGCCCGCCATTTTCTTTCTAGAAAGCAAGCAAAGTTTGTTCTTTTCAAAATATAATATATGTCATACTGGTAAAAGTAGGTACTAAAAACTAACATTTTTTATTGTCAAAACACAGGTGATGAGTGCCATTTCCATCTTTCTTTCAGTAAAACTGGCATTTTGGAAAAAATTTTTAGGAACTAAGTCTAATGAGGCAAAACAAATGAAGGTCTCACCAGCAGCAGCAGCTGGTCGTCAGGTACGTTACGGATATTGTTACAGACAGCATAGGCTGAGGAGTGGCTGAAAATAACCGGAGCAATAGAATGTTTCAGCACAGCTCTGGCTGTCTCCCATGAGCTATGGGACAGATCAACCAGCATTCCCAACCTGTTCATCTCATCCACCACTGCCTGGGGAGAGACATGATGAAATGAGTAAATTCATTAATTACCCGTGTAAAGCAGTTAGTTCTGATATTCTATGAGGTAAATCACAAATAATCAGTGCCAAAATAGTTTCTGATAATACTCATGTTATACTTCAAATAAAAGTAAAAGTTTTCACAGAGTAATTTAAGATTTCGAAGAGTGCGCAGAAGTTTTTCCCATGTTCTTGATTCACATAACATAATGGGCTCACAGTACAATATTGTAATAATATATGTTTGGATAGATGTCTTTTATATGTCATGAGTACAAATTTGTCAGCAATTTTAACACACATACGTTCCAGAATTTGTTTTTCTCAGTGGTAATGATGAACTACTGTGCAAACAGGATATACAAATCACCATCTTGAATATTTCAGTAACTCCAGAATCGAAGGCATTTTTTAAGCAAAAAGAAAACTGTTGTTGAACGTTCAGGATTTTATTGTCTCTAGTCTTTGGGTTCAAAAAGGGGACACAAGACAGGGATTTCCAAATATAGAAGAGAACGAAAGAGGCCTTTAATACCGGGTCAAATTCCTCACTAAATACTGTAACTTTGGCTTAACTCTTTTGCATTAAACTTTATCTTATATGATCTTAATCCACATCTGTTTTACATTTTTTATTACCAACCTCATGAACCACTGATTCATCAAGAAAAACTTACCCCTCCAAAATCTGTCAGGCTGTTATTCTTCTGCTGGTAATACGTGTAATAACTAGATGAGCTCTCAGCCCTATACATGACATTATTGGAAAAAGATGAATATTTTAAAAAAAAAAGTCTGTGACAGTATGTCTGTAAGTATGCAGTATAAGTTATATTTGTGCTCATTTCTCAATTCAGTATTAAAACTTGTGTGTATAAATGTACACATTATTATTAGCTTATGCAGTACATGTATGGTGAGTATTTACCATGGGGTGTTGCAGTTGTGTGTTAGGGCCATGGATCTTACTCCAAGCTGGTAGAACATGCGTAGTGCTGCTAAACTGTTGTCGATGGAGTGGCCTCCCTCAACACTGATTAGACATGCGATTTTTGTACTGTTTCTCATTCCTTAAACACACACACACACACACACACACACACACAAATTCTTGTTTATCAATAGTTGAAAGACACAAATATATAAAACAATGTGTAATCGTGTGTTTTTATATCTCCCTGTAAAATGAGGTAAACAGACAATGTGCAGTAATCATGGCTGAGTTCAGCTGTAGCTGTTTCTAAGCCAGGAAACTGTAATTTGGCTGAAATCTTCTGACATTGTTCAATCTTCAAAAAAACACATCTAATATCGTTGTCAGTCTTAGGTCTTTCTAAATTATATTATACAACATCTACTGTATACCAAGTACAACCCTTATTTCACAAAGAACTCTTGCAGACACTTCTATAAACTACTGTTGAAACGTTTGGGGTCGGTACGTTTTTTTTTTTTTTTAGATGAAATTAATACTTTTATTCAGCTATTATACAATGGCATTCATCATTTATTAAATTGATCAAAAGTAATAGTTTCTAATAAACATGTATTAATTTAAAACAGTTTCCAATAAACACTGTTCTTTTGAACTTTCTATTCATCAAAGAATCCTGAAAAAAATGTATCACGGTTTCCAGAAAAATATTAAGCAGCCCAACTGTTTTCAACATTGATAATAAGAAACACTGCATTTTGGTTATGTAACATGACAAATGTTACATTTTAAAATATATTAAAATAGTTGTTAAATTATATTAAAATGTTTTACAGTGTTACTGTACATATCGACAAAATTGGTCCAATCATGTTGAGTGAGGATATCCTCAGGCACGTAGCTGTGAGACTGCATATAGTCTCTTCTCCTTTCACATACACAACAAGTGTAGGCAAGAATCTTGTTAATTTGGAATGTACTGGAGATTATTTACAACATCTCTCTGGATATGGACTTCTGAAGGAACTTTCATGTCAATAAGGTTTTTATTTTCAATCTTTCCCAGGAGAGACTAAAAGTTCTATCAATTAATCACCCACACGAGATTCTAAACCTGCATGAATTTCCTTCTTTGGTGGAACATGAAAATAGACATTGTGAAGAATGTTGGCAACCAGACAGTTTTGGTGACCATTGACTTGCACTGTATGGAGAAAAAATGTTTCCAAATACCTTTTTATATTCCACATGAGAAGAAAGTCATGATAAATGTGTGTGAACTTTCCCTCAAAGCAACAAACTGCTAGAAGATACATTGACAGAGTAAAGCCTCTGTTCAATAGTCAGGAACCACACTTTTCACATTTTCATTGATTATGCTTTAACACATGGAGAAATAAAACTAAGACATGTCTGGACTAGAAGCAATCAGTCATTGGAAGACAAAACCGCCTCAAAATCTCAAAAAAGTGCTTGCTTTGAGAAAGATTTTGAGATGACATACCAACCTATAAATGTTAATATTACAGCAAAAGTTTCTCTATAACAGGATATTACTTTAATTCCCTAAACTGTTCAATATAAATTTCAAAAACTTCAAAATGTTCACTCACAGCAAAGTGAAATGACTTTAGGTCAGATGGAGGTTGGGGTGCAACAGTACCTTCAGCTGTGGTGACCAGTTCCATCTCTGGGTTTTCAGTACACATACGACGAATTACATCAATCTGTTCCAAGGTCAATCTGACAGCATCTTTGTCCTGAGCAGTGCACAACACGTACGCTGCAAAAACCTGACAAATTTCAAGGACTTATTTATCTCTAATCATGCACAAAATAACCAACGGCAAACTGTCTAAGAAACGCAATGACAAATTTTGGGAGAATTTACCAGTTTCGGTGAAATTCAGTGAGTTATTAAAGAAATTATAAGATGAGGAGAGTGGAGTTTAAGATAATGGTTAAAGATAATCATATATTGCTCATGGAACCACACAATATTAGAAGCTGTGTGTGAATTTGGAACCCAGCACTTGATCTACACAATATACATTATACAAAAATATAGGTTTGTGACTTTAAATTTACAAATTATACTTCATAACAGGGTGTACAAGATAGTAAAAGATACAGATTATACTTAAAATCAGCCAAGAGAAATTACCTGTCCTCCAACATGGCCAGCAGTGAGGCGACTAATATCTGTAGCTACCTTAGGATTGTTGTGCATACTGAAATTGCTCAGTTTGTTATTATGGTGCATTCTCAGACGTAGTGCCAGGTCATTGTGTCTGAGTAAAGAGAAAGAGAAGCGTTGTGCAATCAAAAGACATCACAACACCATTTTTATTGCAGTTGGTGCAACTACAACCTTCTCTGAAGCCATTTACTGTCCAGTATTCTCAACTATAAACCAGTTATGTTTAAAGCACAGATTAAAAATAAAAATGCATGATGTGTGAATGAATGAATGAAAGTGAAAAGTAAGTCATACCCATCAATCAGTGGATATTTTGTCATTATATCCAGTGCTCTACTGGTTTCGGATATTACTCCATGAAGAAGTGAGAGAAGGGTGCATATGAACCACCGTATCCATGCACCTCTGATGCCTGCCTCTTTATATATTAACATCCTATGATGCTGATTAACAAAAAAAAAAAAAAAGTCAAAGGATTGCTGAAATATAGTCAGAAATTAGAAGTAAATGGTATGCACAGTAACGACTGGCCAAACTGTAAAAAAACAAACAAACAAACAAACATGAATTTATACACTAGCCTACTACTCCCATCAGATTTCACTATGGACTATAAAGAAATTAAGAAATCAAGAGATATTTAATATAAATCTTTATGACAATCGGAAAAAAATTCGGAAAATTACTGACTAGTTCAATTACTGAGAAGTTGATTTTAAAGGCTATTTGTCACATAGGGAGATATCGCAATATTTAATATACAGTTTTTAAATTAAACGCTTGTTTTCGCCAGCATCGTTTCAAAAGTGCCCTTTATTTGTTTCCATTATTTTAAAAATGTGTTTTATATGTTATGAAACCATACTGTAACTTTCAGATGTCGTAATCACCGTTTCAATTTAATTATAAACAGCAAAAATGACTTCCAAACTTTACCCACTTTCTGGCAACAGGATATTGTCAGCAAAACCCACAGGCCATATATTTTTTATTTTTTTTTTTTAAATTTCATACATTTCACTGATAACAATGTCTGTTGCCAAAAACGTCGACCTGTGGTATCTTTTTAATGTTTTACTAACATGAAAATGTTATGGAACATACAGCTTAAAAACATACTATTTTATCTGTCAAGCAAATTCGCTATGAGACACAGTTTATTCAATTAACTGTATTTTATTTCTTGGACTTTCCAAAGATGTTCAAAATTTATGTAATCTATAGCCTACGTGTACGTATCCTTACAGTAAACCTAACTGTTTCACCTAAATGTAAACATAACTGTATAAACATCGGGAGAAAAAAAAGAAGTGAATAGCAAAGTGTTAGAAATCCGGATCTCCCCTACTCCGTTATGTCAAACAGTATCAAGCACGCCTATTCACCATCCATCTGTAAAATACACAGTATATTATAAATGCCACTATTACTCACCGCGTCAGGAGGCTTGCTTTAAAGTACTCATGAACGTGAAGAAATGTTTCTGCTGTGTGGAGTAATCTGTTTTTCTGTGCGGAACTTGCCCATGTGTTGTTCTATACAGTATGTTTCAGTTTAAAACGCTTGGTGGTTTGCCCTTCGGAGAACTGTCGCCCCCTTCCGCGTGTTCTTCGCAGGCACATAAACACTGACATAAATGAACTGTAACTGGAAGCACATGTAAAAAACACTAACCTTCGAAAAAACTGTCTGACTTTGTCACACGCTTTAACATGTTAGATAAATTAATTAGTTACATATACATATAATGAAAAAAAAAAAAAAAAAAGACATGAAAAAGTTGTCATGTTCTCAGAAAACACGATGAATCAAAAGTTCTATAATAAATCAAAAGATTTTGATTTACTAAATCTTAAAAGTAAAAAAGTCTAAAAAAATTACATTAAAAATATTAAATAAATAATGCAAAATCACAATGTAACTTGCTAGATATCTTAGAACTGAACTTGAGCTTAAATTTATGACAAATGTCAACTTACAAATGCACCACTCTAAAGCCATCCTTGATATACACACAAATTATGTGAATTTTTAGAAAAATTGGTTGCTTGGTTATAAGAGGCAGCTGTTTTTATGAAAAAAAAAAAAAAAAAGTAATTTCTTCAGTTATTCTGCCAGGGCTTATTTAAATAAATAAAAAAAAATACAGTAAACAATGGATTTTTACTTTTCAGATCTTCTTAGCCTTTTAATACTGTTAACCTTGCACTGACAGTGCCATCAAGAAATTCAAAGGAAAAGGCAGACTATGCCTTATAGTGTTAATAAACACATTTCCACAGTCTTCCTTCAAATGTATTTGTCATCAAACAACTTGAACTGACAGTTGCATTCTTTTTTTTTTTTTTACCAGCTCAGATCTCAGTGAGCTGTTAGGCACTAAGAAATGCAGGCATATTCTTCTTAATTTGTTTCAAAACCTTTAGAATTGATTACTCTGGTAGATCTACCTGATGAAACATCTCTTCCTCCTGGTGTACCTGAAAACCATTAAATTGATAATGGCAATAAGATAAACTAATCAGAAAAACTATATTTATTATATAATATATATATATATATATATATATATATATATATATATATATATATATATAATATGGTAACTTTTCCAACAGAAAACAATTTATATGGACAATGTAGATTCTCATTTTATTACCTGTGAGTCATCTGCCTGCAGCAGAATAATCATATTAGAAGAGTGCACAAATTCAACTGAAAAGCCAGGTAGCCAGTTAGCAATCTGGGAACCTGTAAAAAGAAATTGGTTTTACTCTATATGGCAAGGTGAATCCAAATAGGTACCCAAAACAACATAAACTGTATGAATAAAAACTAACTTCAGAGGAAATGTCTAAAATTCTACTTTAAAGCAATAATCAAACATAATAAAAAAGCAGATGTGTCTATACAACAGCACATGACATTTTCAAGGATTCCCTTTTGAGTCTTCAGATGTGACCAAAACACCATTAGGGCAATATGAAGAATGACTATAAAAAGTGGATAATTTTCAGTGTACCATGAAAATGGAAGAGGTGACTGTGGTAATTGATTGGAGCTCTGTTTGTATTTGGCACAGCAGCTGGGCCCCAACTGAGTGACAGTGATGCCCCCTCCTGCTCATTTCTGGTATGACTGCCACTTATATTTACAGACATCCTACATGTGGGGCATGACATATCCTGTTCTAGCCAGGAACGCAAGCATGACCTGAAAACATACACACAGGTACCAGCATCTTGGATACCATTTAAAGAGATTTCCTAGGAAATTGTCTGATATATTTCCACAGCAATGCGTAATACTTTATAGTCACCCATTCAACTCTGTGCTGCATGACAGATTATATTCACATACTGTAGAGGACTTAGCCATCATCTAGGATGGTTATGTCATTTCTTGTGACTAATAAATCATTCTCTATCTGTAATGTGGTCATTTTCATACTTGTGGAAAAGATGCCCACAGGGCAATTTGTACGCTGTGTACATCTCTTCCCAGCAGATAGCACATCTGTCATCATGAGACGCCAGCTCTTCCATTGTAGCCATACAAAACCTACCAAGAGACATTGTCATTTAGGAGGTCTGTCTTTTCTCACTTCATTACTGCAAATTGCCAAAACAGAGTGCACATACAACAGCTGTTCCCTTACTCATGTATAAAAATAAACCAGCATACAGCATAATAATACACTACAGGGAGAAACAGAGTTTGAGAAACCTAAACTGACATTTCAGGAAATTCAGGTAGCATTATTAACTATTATTTGAACCTTTTTACAGACTGTGATGCATTTCCACATTTATCAACATTGTAAACCTAGAAATGTTTTTTTATATTTTCATTTTTTACATTTTAATCATTTTAATATTTTTGTCTTCTGCGTCAGTCTCTGCCACACATTCACAAGAGTACCACGATGCATGCGTTGTGGCACTGTCATGAGCGCGCATAGAAGTCTGACATGGAAGAGAAGAAAGAAGTTGAATAGAGTTGTTATTTTTGTTTTCTTTGCACACAAAAAGTATTCTTGTAGCTTCATAAAATTACGGTTGAACCACTGATGTCACATAGACTATTTTAATGATGTCCTTACTACCTTTCTGGGCCTTGAATGTGGTAGTTGCGTTGCTGTCTGTGCAGGGTCAGAAAGCTCTCGGATTTCATCAAAAATATCTTAATTTGTGTTCCAAAGATGAACAAAGGTCTTTGGAATTACATGAAGGTGAGTAATTAATCACAGAATTTTCATTTTTGTGTGAACTAACCCTTTAAAAGTCCTGTAACACTTACCTCTTGTCCAAAACTTTATAAATATGCAGGTAATTTTTGTGCTGACATAACCTGCGTTGCAATTCCTGAGACAAGAAATGTAACTGTGTCAGTATAATCAAGTCAGCCACAGAGAACCAAATATTCCCATAGAGCCGAAAAAGAGACAGACAAAAATCAAGAACAAAAAACGCTAATTAATCTATGATTTAACAGTAATAAAACAACTAAATGTTCTTCTTTCAGTTCATTTATAATTAGTTGTTTTTAAAATAAAAGTGAAAAAAAAACATGATTGTCTCACCAGCATGTGGATATGATGCATCATATTTAGGAAAAGAATACCCATCTCCATGACAAAGTCTGTGTAATAAATACAGCCCTCTTTATCTTCCCAGGAACCTTCACAGATCAGGTCATACAGGTGAATTACGTACCTGAAGAAAATGAGATATCATTTACAGCAGGCATACAGCTTAAAGCACACAAAAGGTATAATGTGTGTATCCTATAAATGCATAGAACAATAGCATTCCAGTCACCTCTTATGGGTCTTTATTCAATCTGTGCTTTACTTGAGTTCTGTTAAAACCAAATACTTATGAATAACTCTATTCTATTTATGAATAGAATAATATTTGAATCTAAGAAATTCTATTTATGAATAATAACAAGTAATTCAATCATACAAGTTTAACTTTCCTGCTATTTAAAAAGCCAATTAAATGTATTTATTTTATTTTATTTTATCAAATGTTTGTTTGTATGTTGACAGTGAACCTCACATTTACAATACTTACCGTACAATTGCATGGCCCATATAAACAGTTACCATTAGGCACTGTAAAAAAAACAATGAAAGTATTTGTGCTCTTAAAACAAATGTGTACAGTACTTGTTTTCGCATGCATACAGACATAAGATACACACATACAAACAGGTTCACATGCACACACATTCAAACTTACTTCAACTGCCATAAAGGAGAGAGTGTGCATACCATGGGAAAACCCCAGCAGGCTACATACTACAGTGAGGCCCCCAGAGGACACAAACAAACACATCAGCAGGAACAACACACGCATATGGCTGCCCAGAGTCATGGTGGAGGATGATGAGAGCTATGAAACACAAACACACAATATCACAGATTACACTGAATGCATACTGGAACACTAAATATGACAAATGACAAAATAATATAGAAGCACAAAAAAATGCAGATTTATGACATTTAACCTCACCGTTGCTGTCTATATGAAAGCTCTTGCTTTGAAATCATAATCTTCTCTAATGCTTAAACTAAATTGAAAATTATTTTAGTAAACAGACTAGGGATTCAAGGACTCTAATGCTATTTATAATGTTAACCATGAAATTGATATGGACTTGGGTGGTCACATGGTAGGTCATCTGTGTTTTCCACAGTTTCCAGGCACTGGATTTCTCTCTCTGAGTATTGGGTATCTCGATATTAACTGAAAATATTTTTACTTACATACTCAAATCGATCTTTGCAGAGCTGGGCCAACAGCTGAAGAAAGAGAAGTGCAGAGAACCAAAGACATCACATGGCCAACTCCCTCTCTGACTGCACATTCAGCACACCAAAGAGAAAGGTGAACTTGTAGAATAGAAAGTTCCAGATTTTGTCCTTGAGGTTCTTATAGCAGGAATGTCAAGAACATAAATGAACATACAGAAGGTTTCATTAGTCATATATTGCAATGTCTGGATATGGAGAAACACACTGAAACATAATTATTTCCTTTTTATGTTAAATTTTTACCTGTTTTGCATTTATTCTGAGATCACCGAACACAACAAACTGGACACATTTTGCCATCAGCAAGAGAAAACAGCACAATGTGTTCACAAGGACCTAAGGAGATGAACAATGTAATGTGGACTATTACTAGCTGCATTAATGTACATTTGCTCTAATACTAAACCCCTAAAACCTAATATACAGTATACAGTATGAAAGCACCAAGTTTGAAGAATAGGCAAGACCATGTTATTTGTTAGAAAAAACTGAACTTTGGAAGTCATACAATAATAATATAAGAGATAGCTACTGGATTTTTATACGAGTCTATGATAAATATGAAATAGATTAAAGTAAACGGGCAAAGTTTTTAGAAATAACTTCATATCCATGTTGGTTTCATACATTTAAAAAACACTTTTGAAACATTTTAACAACCGAAAATTAATTTTGGCGGTCAAAATACTTTATTTATTTATGTATTTATTTTTTATTATTTTAATTACGTCACATTTAAATTTTTAAATTATAAATATAATATATATATATATATATATATATATATATATATATATATATATATATATATTATGCCAAACGACTCCAGAACGTTACTTTTTTTCATTTTTACAGAGAGAGAGAGAGAGAGAGAGAGAGAGAGAGAGAGACTTTTAATTCAGAAATTGAAAACGTTTATCCTAGAAGTTTATTTATATATTATATATTCGAAAAACAGAGCGGCAAGTCATTCACTAACCCGCATAATTCTGGGTTATGTATTTGACCACTTACCCATATATCAGTATCGTGATACCACAAAACAGTTGCATATAATTCTTCATTGTTGAAATTGTCGTCGCCTGTCCTGCCAGCGGGTGAGTCCTGAGAGAGTTTGTTCGTGAGAACGGTTTGTGTGAGCGGATCTTTCACCTCTTCGTACACATTAGATGCATCCTGTCAGTAAACATAAACTGAATGCTGCGTACATTTGAACCCATGGCCAGGACAACACATCTACAACTCTGAGGGCCATAATCACCAATACACATAAATTACAATAGCTTCTCTCTGTATTCAGCTGATTATCGGTAATAGGATACTTTAAGACATAAGTATTCTCGGCAGTCTTAGAGTAATGTAAAACCTGTCCTTGAGGCAGGACTTCAGCGTTGTCACTTCACTTCAAGTTGCACAGGAGAGGGCGTAAACAAGGGCATAAGATCCAAAACAGAATCAAATTGTAGAAACTGCTCCTTCAAAATCAAGTTCATCGATCTGAAATTAGAAACTACAGGAGATTGATGCTAGTATTTGTTTCCTTAAGTAAATATTTCTTAGGTTATGGTAATTTTTTTGTCTATTCTTAGCCTCATGACTTGCCTGAATGCATCTAAAGCTTTTGAATATATGTATTCGAAGCATATTCACTGTAGGCTGTCACAATGAATGTTTTTTTTTTTTTAAATAAACGAATGAATAAATTAATTAATTATATCTAGCCTAGACAGCTTAAAGGAAATAATTAACGTAGGACCAATTTATTTTATTAAAGGGGTCATCTAGTACGAATTCACCTTTTTAACTTTTGTTAGTGTGTAATGTAGCTGTGTGAGCATAAACAACATCTGCAAAGTTACGAAGCTCAAAGTTCAATGCAAAGGGAGAAATTGTCTTTTACAGAATTAGCATAGCATCGCCTACAGCGAACGGCTGGTAAGGGACTACAACAAAATATTTCCGGGTTAGTGACATTATAAACACAGATAACCCCCCGCCCCCGGGAACATGCAACGAAGGGGGCGAGGCCATGCTGCGTGAAGAGGAAGAGGAAGAGGAAGAGGAAGAAAAGAAAGAGGAAGAGGAAGAAAACTACGGGTGTATGTAAAAATTTATTCATATACAGTATGAATCGCAATTCTGTCTTCTAACGATTCTAATGGATTCACAAGTTTCAAAATCAATGTTCTAAAGTAGCGGTTCTCATCCTGTTCCTCGCGTCGCCCTGCTCTGCACACACTCTGCACCTCTCTCTCTCTCAGATCAGCTCAGCACCAACAATGAACTGCTCCATTTATACACTTATTTTCACATAGCTATGAGAATCGTTATACATGGACGCGCATGCGGTTGCCGTACTGTATTAATCATGATAAAACCGTATATTAAAAGCTAACATAAGCAGTAGCATAATAACAGCGTAAAAATAGGCCTACCATTAAAAGCCAAGCTTGCACAGGTTCTGCGCCATCCTCTTCACTAATATCCTCTGTGTCTCAATCGCGCTCAAATTGATAAGCAATATAGATGACGGCATTGTTTACAATACAACCGGAGCACATGCTGCTGAGCTGAGGGGCGGGACGTTCATACACGCACTAGAGGCGGTTTAGCCAATCACAGCACACTGGGCCAGCTAACCAATCAGAGCCCATTGCGAATTTCTGAGGGAGGGTCTTCACAGAATCATGAAATCAACCGGCCATTTTTATGCTAGCTGAAAAGCAGTTTACAATACAGGTAAAATATGCGGAAAATAATGTGATTTTTTTTGAAAACGAAGCATGAACACGTTGCTGTGCGCCTCTTAAACACAATCAAGCCTTCGAAAGAAAATCCATTAGACCACCCCTTTAAAGCATTAATTCACAAAATATCAGTTTATATGTAACAGTTTAAAAATCCATTAGTTTATATTGTGCATGTACAGTTCCAAAATCAAAACAACCGAACCCAAGTAATATCAGTTAAGCTAGAGCTCAGGAAAAGAGAGAGAAAGGTTTGTTGTTTGTCCTGCAACACTAAGGTCCTGCAGAGCCACCAAAAAGTGTTAGTAATGAAAACAGGAATATGATAGAAGATCAAAAGAGACTGATGTTGGCTCCTGTTGATAGAAAGATCAAGATTTTATTCATGAAAAAAAAGATAACACCTGAAATTTGAAATACTGTATAGGAGAAATGACAGCGTTATGATTACTCATGTACACACCTCTACACAGGACCATCAGATTGGTGGTTCGTTACCACTGATCTCGTAGATCAGTGGTCGTTACATATAGGTCTAGAGAGAAATAACATTTTAGCTCAGTTTTTTGCCAAAACAATTCTTTGTGCTGTTTAATTTCAGGAACTCTAGTTATGATAAATGTGCAGTAGCTGGATGTTATTGATATTTTCAGGTTTCTGATTAATGTATATTTGCTGTATTTTTCTGAAATGAGCTGCAGCAGCCAGTTGAAGTAGTGTTCCATATTTAAGTCCCTTTGTGGCAGGTTTTTTTCTCTCTGATCGTGTGCTGGGTGTATATAAGGGGCAATGATACCTGGGAAGATATTAGACTTTTGGTTTTACCATGCATGTGTTGATGTTTGGTCTGCTGAAATCATATGCATGTATGCTGAAGTTCATGTTCAGGTGGGACCTTTGCAATGTTTGTCTCTCTCCAAGGCCGATGTGATTAGAGAAGCTTCTGGGTTGTTGTTTAAGAAGCTCACACTTAGTTTTTCCTTTGAGCACTTTGCAGAACACTTGCCGAGTGAAGAGGAGGTGATAGAGGTTTAAACGCTGAAATACACCAAATACTGGATCTTCATGAAAAATATATACATGAAAAATGTCTTGTATGACTAGGTGTGACTAGGTTGTATGACCTTTGACTAGGTTTGTAGGACAGCGTTTTCTTACAGCATAGTAGTGTGCTTGATCTGTGGAGTCCATGAAGCATTTTTTGCTCAAAATGAATTCATGAGGACACATACTATAAACATACAGCACATGTCAGCCAACTCACTGTGGAAAATATATATACCTGATATGATGAGATCATGCTTTCACAGCAGATGCTAAAGAACTAACAAGGAAAAACAAACTGCAGTTCATTGCAGAGCTCTCTTCTTTTCTCTCTCTGGAGACCTGTTTACTACTCATCTCTCTTTCAGAACCAATTTTTATTTAATTACTTTGTGTTTCCTCCACATTTCAGATTCACCAATTCAACCAATTCACAGAATGTGCAACCTTCTGGAGGTCTTAACATGTGTATTGAAAGCAGCAGCAGGATTGCTTGTAGATTCTTCTTGGAGCCAAACGCCAGTAAGGTAAAGTGTGCACTTAATGAGTCACAAATCACAACGTTAGCAACAGCACAGAGGACTCATTAAAGGTACAAACTGCATACTGTATGGCCCTTAATTGAATAGTCAGTTCAGAACATGAGAATATATTATGTTTATCAATTATATAATAATCTGTTGTCTGGTAAAATCCTTTATTATTGTGTTTGGGGCATGCTCTTATTCAGGCTACATGCACACATATAGTGCACTTTAATTTGAGCCTTTTCTTCTTTTTTAATGCATATGCAGTGTCTGAGAATTATATACTCTGTCATTCAAAAGTTTGCATTTAAACTTTTTTTTTTTTGTAAGAATGTTTTTGACAGATATGACCCAAACTTTTGAACGGCAGTGAAGCTGGTCTCCTCAAAACAAACTGTATAAACCATGTGTAAATAAATAAATAAATAAATAAATACAGCAAGCAAGCATGTATTAGACAAATGTTCTACAAATCGCCACAAGGTGGTACAATCGAGTCAACAATTAGTCTCTTCCAGGGACTTCTCATGTTTAGAGGATTCCTGCGGATTCATTGAACGTTGCCTTATTGCATAACCTCTACCTGGATCATGTTTGTCTTTATTTTTCATCTTTTTAGTATTTCACTCCAGTAGCAAGCCTAATAATTATCACATATTGTTAGCTTATACTTGCTAATTGTTATATAACCTCAAAATAACATGTGACAAGAGCATCATCAGATGGTAGGATTATCATTTAACAACTTGTTAATTACTAATTCTTGCACATATTATTTAGAGATCATGTAACATCAGTGAGGTCAGACATGACGCTGACTCATATTTGACTCCATGCGTTCACTAGAATTAGTCCAGCACGTTAATTAAAAGGGGTATCCGCATACATAAACAAATAAAAAATATATCTGATAAATATGGCATATGAGCATGCGAAATTGAACAGATGGTTTGGTTCCGAAATTAAAGGAAGTTAGCCTACTTTACACAGTGCACTCATTAAAATATGTCTTTCGTTCCACTAGGTTCCTTTGTTGACATCCGGGGGAAATCTAATGCTTCTCAAGCGCTTTAGATCAAGAACCAAATCAGACATAGCAGACGTCATAACGTGGACTACGACTAGATTAGGCGCACGAAGCTGTATTCAGATTGCACACAGACCATGAATTAGAAATAAAAATGTAACCTACCATTAACATGACTTGTTACATAGTGTAATAAATGTACATAATGGTGTGTCGTACCTCCCCCTAGAGGCACTCCGCGCGCGCTGGTGGGACTCGAGTTTGTTCTCAGTCATCCACCTGCATGTGCGGCACATTATATCAACAGCGCCAGTCAAGCCTGTCGGGCTCTGCAACTCATGTTAACAGGCAATTAATCAGCCGGTTGATTACTGCGCGCTGCGAGCACTGAAGTTGACTAAAGGCGATTGAGACGCTGCTGTGCGATGCCATTCATCAACATGTGACAGCAGCAACAAAGGCTCGAGCTGGAATGGAGCGAGATGTTTTTGATTAAACGCTTCCAAGGAGATGAACCAAACAAACGTTGCCATGAACGAGTGTGTTTGGTTACAAACACTCAGAGGGCAGGGGAAGGCTGCCGGAGCCAGGTGCCGGGCCGGGCTGTTTTGTTTGGGTAGGGTGCGGTTGCCATGGCAACAGAGGGAGCAGCGTTGGCGTCCTGTCTGTCCCTCAGGGGAGACTTCGGACAAACGGGCCGGTGTTCTGGATATGACAGTAAACGGCGTTTTTGACTTTGTTATTAAGTATTTGGTGTTATTGATTTACTTTAACCACAATTTTTTAGGGTTTTTTTGGAGGTTATCGTGGTTATAGTGGCACATATTTGTTAGGTTTATGAGAGGCAGGTGCAAAGAAACCAGAGACCTCCAGTATTTTTTTTTTTAACAATGCAAACTAATTTTACTTGGAATATCATTTCATTAACAGCCTTCAGGGATCCCAATTCATGGACCCCTATTTGAAAGCCCTATAGTTTTACAGGATATTAGCATGATGGATGTGTTTAAGCATGCTGTAGAACGTGAAACAGTAATCTGTTTCGTCTTTGCTTTGAAAGTAGTAGTTATAGAAATGATGCATAATAATAATTACACAGACATAATATTTTGTGTTGTTTGTTTTAGTCTTGTACCTTGCCAGAAAGATTTTGCTGTTGCTGAAAAAAAAAGTCAGTTGTTGTGCATGTATTTTATTTGTTATTTAAAATAAACCAAAATACAAAAACAAAACTTAAAATAAAACACCAAAAGTTATTTAGTAATGGTTTATACAAAGGCAGTTTCCAGTTTCAGTAACACAGTAAGCTAACTTAAACAAAGATATGACAATGAATTTTGGGAAATAATAACAGAAGGGTAGCTAATACACACATTAAGCTGGTTTACCATTATCCTTTGGAGAATGACAAGTTTTAGCAGTGAATATTGTTAGATTTTATTGACAGCAATTCCATTAGTGCATCTATACACATGCTGGAAGAAATAAATCTCCCTCTCCAAAGCATTGTGATGTTCAGATGCACCTTTCTTGTAGCTATTAAACAGCAACATAAATACTGAAACAAATACATTACTTATCTGTTTTCCCACCTGAAGAGCTGTTTTTATGCTTGCTCTTTGAGATTTTCACCTGAAACCCTATATACAGCAGGGGCTGGTATCTGCATGAAAGGAGTGAGACCAGTCCTCACCAGTTCCTCTCTTACCCTTCTGTCAACTTTCAAACGAAAACCGACTGTAATACTATGTTCTTTATTCTTAAAGGCAAACATTTACAATACTTCCTGTGTTACACTGCATAGTGGCTGTGTGATCTTACAGGTCAAAGTTCAAGTTTGGCTTTGGTCCAGACCTAAGTGCTGATGAAGATGAAGCTCAGGGCTTGCTGACATGGAGACAGTGGGGCCTTACTTGGCCTTCGTCTTCTCGTCGTAAGTTCCAGCGTTCTTGTAGGCACCTACGTAACCTGTGTTCTCCACAAGCTCCTCCCGCCCACCTTTTCCTTTGCCTTTCCCACTCTCATCAAAGCGCTCCTTGTGTGAGCCCGTATATTTAGATGTGTCGGTTAACCGATCCACTGCACCAGTTTTTGCCACTTTCTAGAGTGGTTAAACACATAAAACATACAAATGAATGAAATTTGTATTATATAGGAATAACAGTAATATCATAAATGGAAATATAATAAAAATGGAACTAGAAATGTGCTTCAGCAAACCAAATAATATTGTTATTTAAACCGATATGATCTGCAAAAGACTGTTTCAGCCTGCCTCAGCAGAGCCCTTTCTGCATTCAATGAATTCCACATATACATCACATATTCTTGCGACTCCTTTTAAACTTTTAACTAGTTGCCAGGTTTGATTTATTGTTGTTTGATTTGTTACTGCCCTGTAGTGCTGAACCGACTGAAGAATGATGTAGTAGTACCTTGTTAGTGTTTCTCAATCTTACTTCTGGAGGTCTACCAACACTATTCATTTTAGGTGTCTCTTTTATTTGACACATCCAAATGAGTTCATAGAAAGCGCATGCTACTACAGATGAGTTGAATTATATTTTAGATATTGGAGACATCCTAGTGTTGAAGGAGCTTCATGAGCAACAACTGCTTGGCAGGCTTGGTTCATCTTCCATTTTAAATATTCAGGCAATACCCTCCCATATTTCTGTCACGTATAAGATAGTAGTTGCTTAGATATTATGTGGAAGAAGTTGATGCAGCATGGTAACTGGATGGGTGGTGTCATAGAATTGACTCACAGTGAAGTAGGATAAAATGGCAAACCAATAACCTTTCTGTCTTCTTGCTTTTTTTTTCTTTAGGATTATTCAGTGTGTTTTTTAAACAAGTCTCTTATGCTCACCAAAGCTGCATTTATTTGATTAAAAAATCACTATTATTGTGAAATATTATTAAAAATAATATTTAAATAACAGTTTTTCTAGTTGAATATCTTAAAGTGTAATTTATTTCTGATGGCAAAGCTGAATTTTCAGCATCCAGTCTTCAGTGTCACATGATCCTTCAGAAATCATTCTAATATGCTGATTTGGTGCATATTAGGTTATTGTCAATGCTGATTAGTATTTTTGTGAAACCATGATACAGTGAAACCATGATTATTTTCCAGGATTCTCTGATGAATTGAAAGTTTAAAAGGAAAGCATTTATTTGAAATAGAAATGTGTAGCATTATAAATGTTTTACTGATAAATCACTTTTTTTT
This sequence comes from Tor tambroides, assembly GCA_021397915.2. Lineage (NCBI taxonomy): Eukaryota > Metazoa > Chordata > Actinopteri > Cypriniformes > Cyprinidae > Tor > Tor tambroides. The sequence continues at coordinate 215,392 of JAFVLL020012089.1, read as the reverse complement.
AATCAATTTAATGCATCCTTGCTGAATAAAAGTATTAATTTCTCCCAAAAAAAGTCTGACCCCAAACTTTTGATTGGCAGTTTATAACACTATTGTTTTGAAATGGCGATACTGATTTTGATGCCATCTTGCACAGTATAGTCTCATTTATTTATATCAACATACATTCATACAAAAATACCTCAAATTATTGTTTTCGAATGGTTGCCTTACCGTCACACCAACATTGGTGGGTTCTTTTCCCTCGATTAGCTTATATATAGACTGCAGTGCCTCTTCTTTGCTCTGATTTTTGAACCTCTTTGGGGCCAGTTCTTCTAAAGCTTTCTGGAACTCCTCATATGTTATGACCCGAGATGTCTTTGCCCTGAATAAAATGGTAAAAATAGCATTTTCAGTATCTCTGTCACATTTCCAGTACAGTGCAGTTACGATTTTACACTTAATCTATTGAAATACTATTTACAATATCTACTTTTATATTTTACATTCTATGTGGTTTATTTTAGCATGCACAGTAAAAGAGCGAAAAGGTTTTAAATAGTCTTCAGAACAAAAAATGCGGAAAACTCACTTGACTTTTGTAAAGACAATATCTACATCAGTGCTGGTGACATTCTTGCTGTCAATAACTTTGCAATCTTTGCACAGTTTAGCCCAGTTTTTCCCATTCATCTCCTTTCCAGTGGCTTTGGTGTCACCATGAACAGCAAACTTCTTAAAGGCGCTCAGAAGCTGGTCCATTTCTGTGCTTTCTGCCATATTGGGTATTCTGCCAAACAAATAGTAAGACTATGACCTAATGGAACTGTTTCTCATGAATAAGAGGTGTATTCACTGACCAAATAAGACATATGCACTAGTGGCATGATCAACTGGCATTACCGAAGCCTTAATGATGAAAGAAAAGACAGAATACTGTGGTACACTCAGAAAAGAAAGATTACACTGCATTATTATCTGAAAGGAATCTCAGATGTGTATTATACAGTATACACAAATAACATCTACCGCCTCAGGCTGTACAGATAAGGTTGAGCCCAGACAACAAAGGACCTTACTCTCTGATTTAGCAGTTCTGACTGATCCAAGTTGATTATCCAAGCATTATCTAAATTGTCCTGTGATTTTTGGCTTTGAGATTTCACTAATTGTCGTCTTATTGCAGAGTTTTGGCAGACTTCTTCAGAAGGTCACCCTCTTTTCCATTGCGTTTTGAATGGCCTGAATGAATAAAATACCAATTAAAAAACCAGCCAAAAGTAACACATTTGGTGTGTGTGAAGCAACAGAGCCTGATTTAAAATTTAAGGTCTGTAAGGACTGAGCTAATGAGGTGATTATCAGCACTCAGCAGACTGCTAATTATTCACTTCGGAGCACAGCTCAACAGACAAAAACACATTTCCTAAGCATTTTCAGATGGCCTCTTTTCCTCCTTAGTAATTTTTTTTTAGAGTGTCGTTAACAGAACTCAGCCAGCTTAGCTTCCTAATGCTAAGATACAAAATCATACAAAGTGCTGCAGTGCCCTGTCACTATGAAAGTCTCTTATTAACTATAAAGATAAAGTTTTAAAAATCATTCTATGAGAACAGGGATGTTCACACTATAACTATAACAATAAAGAGGAACAATACTGTTGGAATCACTTTCAGAAACATTTTTCCAGCTGATGAATGATAGAACAGCCACAACCATCAGAATCCACCCGACTTTAAAAAACGAAATCGGCAGACGACAAAACTGGCAAAACGCTAATATAATTGGTACTATAAAGTAGTAATCTATATAGTTATTGTTCTTGCTGTGAATGAGCCATAAGTGTACAGATTTTGGGCAGTTGGAATTAATAAATTTAATAGAAAATCATGTAATGTTTGATGTGCAGTACGATTTTTTAGCACCATGATTCCAATTTTAAAAGATGAGTTGTGTATTCCAGCCTTTACTGCCTTTCAGTGATACCTTCTTTCGTATTGATACTACTGTATACTGAGAAAAAGGACAGTAGAGACATTATTATGAATAAAATATTTACTAATACCCGTTCCAGCCTCAATCACGCTAATATGCAGGCATAAAATAAGGAATATAAATGGGATTGTTGAGCTTAGTGATGTAAAGTACAAGAATTCATTGTCTCTGTACTTGCAACTGCATTAATTCAAAGCTCAATGGATGTGTTTGGATAGCATGGAATTTCGGAAGTGAGGCCAATTCTAAACTTTTTTGGTGTGTCTGCACAGTCCAGCCATTGTTGATGGAGGCGAGAGTAGGCGTGTGTATGGTCTGATGTGTCTTGGAGTTATTGTGGAATGTTTCAGATGGATGTCAGAAGTTTGGCAGCTGATGGCCTCATGGAGAGGTGATGAGTGTACAGCAGCAGTGGGAGGGCTTGCCCTGGCTTCAACTCCAACACCGTCAGCCATCTGTAGTCTCCTCTGAGCTCACACACAATGACTTAAGTGTTGCATCAAACAGTCTCTTATGCTCGCCAAAGCTGCATTTATTTGATCAAAAATACAGTAAAAACAGTAATGTGAATTATACTGTTATAATGTGAAATATTTTTACAGCTTAAAATAGCCCTTTTCTATATGAAGCGTTCCAATGCAAAAGGCTCTATCTTGGTCAAAAATGAGATAATGATACTGAGTGAATGCTCTCCACACATAGTATATGTTCATCAAGTACTTTCACTTCAGATGTGCTAAATTCCAGCCTCAACTCATTCAGAAGTACCAGTACTTACATAGAAACCTATACATAGTATCCAGAAAGAAAAGCTAATTTTAAAGAAAAACGTCAGATGTACTTAGAGGCTTTTGCATCTGAACTCTTCGTATTCATATTTTTGAAGATGTAATTTATTCCTGTGATGGCAAAGCTCAATATTCAGCAACCATTACTCCAGGCTTCAGCGTCACATGATCTTTCAGAAATCATTCTAAATTGCTGGTTTGCTGCTCAAGAAACATTTCTTATTATAACCAATGTTGAAAACAGTTGTTCTGCTTAGTATTTTTGTGCTGCTACTTTTTTCAAGCATTCTTTGATGAATGTAAAGCTCAAATGAACAGCATTTATTTGAAATACAAATCTTTAGTAATATTATAAATGTCTTTTCCTTCACATTTGATGAATTTAATATGTCCTTGCTGAATACAAAAGAAACAGAGTTATGCAGACAAGTTATTTTCTATTTGTTGAGGAGAATGAATCCAAAAATTGTTGCACCATGTTGTAATCATCACCAGTTTGTCAACAGTTCCTCTGTCACTGAACCATTGAAGTCATCTCATTTTACACGTGGTCATGCTTAACATGTTGCATGTGTGTGCTGTGTATTTCCCTAATACAGTGCGTGAGGGATCATGTGTGAGCTGCTGCTGAGGTTATTAACACACAGGCGGCCGAATAAAGACATCATTGTGAGCATGAGCCTCACCCTTATAACACACAAGCAAAGGCAGCCGTCCCCATAAACACACACTGCCCACCTCCCAAGAGATCCCCTCACTCAGGACAAGACTTTGTGGAGGTGTCCATGGAAACCATTGTATTAAAGACGGAAGCAGAGACACACGCACCCACCCATCCAGACAAAACACACAAACAAACAGTAGACACATCAAAATAACAAAGGCATGTCCTGAAGACTTTACGGGCAGATCATGATCATCTATTTCAGCCCCAGAGTTCTTCTCTGTGGTCCTGCCCGCGGGATAGCTGTATTCACCGCACAACACGTTTCTGTACACTTACTCTGTATTTCGTACCGAAGTATAATAGATTTATGATAATCAAAAATAAAAGTTATATGTTTTATAGACAACTTAATGAGTGTTTACTTTCTGATCAGACAGACAGCAGCCCTATAATTAAACTGATGATGTCACCAGTGTTTTGTTCAACATTTATAATATGAATAGCATCCTTATGTGCTAATATGCCGCTGGGAAAACATCATGCAGTATATTTAGCTTATGTATAATTGCAATCTAAATCATTTTAGTCAGTGGCAGTTGTAATTATCCAAAGTGAACATGATTTCATCTTTTGGCACTTGATGGCCCTTAGTCAGACTGCAGATGTTGCAGTTAGAACATGTTATTACTGTCTGTTGAAAACAGTAGATTTTAAATTATTATTAATTTATTTAATTTTATTATTATTATTTATTTATTTATTTTTGCAATTAAAACATGCTCTTTTCTGCCCATTTTGACTTCTTTGTTGTATATTTATGACAAGTAGAAGGAGAAAAAATAGCAACAATAAAAAAAGTCCATTCAACTCAGTGTCTCATAGAAATGATTGCAAATTTCACATTTGTTTATGGGCAAAATCAGTAGCATATGTCATCTTGTCTTGAAATTATGCCACATTGTGTTTGTTATGTCACTTTACACACTGAATTCACACTTATACAGCATGTTTCAATATGCAAACCACAGCTGCTGATGCATGGTATATTATGGGTCTATATGATGTTATGTGTGCATGCATATAGCTTATTATAGTGCTTGTATGCATATGCATGAAGACATTCTCTCACATTAGTATCAGTGAAATCGCTCTTACCTGTGCTACTGACTTCCAGCTGCTGGCAATCCACACACATGCACACACACTCCCTGGTCTGCACTACTTCTGTCCTGTCCTGCTCTCTCTCTTTCTCTGTCTCTCCTGTTACTCCCTTCTGAAATGGGCTTTAAAGGCTGAGGGCTTGTTATCATCTGTTTATTCCTGTATCCATGGAGACGTCCTGTTTAACATCAAGGGATGGCAATAAAAGGGAGAGAGAGAGTGTGTGTGTGTGTGTGTGTGTGAAAGAGAGAGAGAAAGAAAGAGAGCCTACCCGAGTTGTAGTGACCAGGGTCATTTATCAGTCGGGCTGAACTGGAGGCTTGAGCATAGCAACATAGAGAAGGCAGAAAAAGAATTAAATACTATCCAGGGTGGGGCATTTGTGTTTTATTTGTGGTTTGTGTTTATCTTCTTTTTTGCTGTGTTGTGTTTGTATGTAAATGTACGTTGTATGTCATTCAACGCTGTGAATGTGTAAGAAGAGAGCAAGGAATGTGATTCGTCCAGCACTACATGCATGTGTTAGTATGCATGTGTGAGAATGCTCATCCAATACTGCCTGTGTGTGTGTGTGTGTGTGTGTGTGTGTGTGTGTGTGTGTGTGTGTGTGTGTGTGTGTGTCTCCATACTTAGCTATACTTTGGAACCAGATTTGTCCCCAGAAGTGCTCAAGCCAAATCTGAGAAAACCTCTATCTTAAGGACATTGAGGAATATTGTCATTTGTAAAAATGATATGTAAATAAAGGTGCAGACTTGGTTCTATTCATTGATTGTTGCAAGCTTTCAGTCAATTGTAGAGGCTAGGTTTAAGCAAACTAAATGTTTGGAGAAACCTGACATGCATCACCAGAGAGTCGTTTCACCAGTAAAAATAAATAAATAAAAATGAAATATATGCACCAATTGCATTTAGGAAACAGTTGAATTTTCATTACATGTCGACTTTAATGCTCTGGCATGCTTGATTCTGATTGGTCAATACCATTGCTAATCTGGGAAACCATCATGTTCTGTCTCTAATAAAGCTAATAAAATTAAACTCAAACCATTATTTTATATCCAAGTATTTATTTAGTTAGCCATGTAATAAGTAGAATAATATTCAATCTGACAGCCATTATTTTAAAATAAACCCCTCAAAGTGATATGGTTGGGGTTAGTTTATAATAACTGACTCTTCATTATCCTTTCCATATAGTTTCTCTCAGGTGCAGCTGAATCTCATTGAGGGCCATTCTGAAGATGGCCAGACAGGTCTTTTTTGCTAATTCTTTCTCTTTCTCTGCTCTTTCTGTCTTTTTCTCATTTGGCACCTTTCCTTCATCCACTGAGTTAATATTTTCCATGGTTGCCCTCACTGTCTGTCTCTTTCCTCTTGTTATCCGAAGAACAGGACATATAAAAACCAGAATTACGATTCAGCAACAGCCTGGAGCCAAATGTGATCTGATTTCACTAGGAAATGTATTTTTAATTTTGTTTGTATGTATTATTTATGTTTTAAACCATTTTTTGACATATGGAATTACTTTTTATGAGTGATACAACATGCAGGTCCAAAATGTATGTATGAGGCTTTTAAACAGTTTGTACCAGTGCAATATGTTTGAACCATCAATCAACAAAAATGCAAGACAAATATTTGGAGCATGTTAAATTTTATACCAATAACATACTGTATAACAACAGTTTAAATGAACTGAATAATTCAGGCTCATGTATACAGAATTGTGATGGAGCATTTGCCTTGCCAGTTCTATTACGGTATCAGACTGATCAAATTGCCCTTCGAAACTGTTTGCCAACTGCTGACTTTAACTCCTTAGACATACAAAGAGCACTTTTTTTTCATTTGCTGAATCATGGTGCTAAAAGATTTACTGTTTCGCTCTATGATTAGCTTTACATTCAGATTTTTTAACAGATAAATTTGTTTAAACGGCTCTACTGTGCCACTGTGTTTTTGAAGCCCTAGCATCTCATCGTTGCACACGGCTGTTATATTTTAAAATATAATACAATAATCTAAATAAATATACTAGATTTATTTATAAATAAATATTCATTAAAATTATTTAAAAATAAGACAATGATAAAATAGTATAAATATTAAACAATATTTAAATATAATAATTAAATTTTTTATTTATTTGTTTGTTTATTTTCAGTGTGTGTGGTTTTTTTTGTTTGTTTTTTTTAAGTATCATGACAATCCAATTAGCATATAAAGCTAGAATGATGAACTTTATAAGGTGGTGTTCTTTCACAACTCAACAGTTCAGGATTTATCCTCTTCTTGGTAGTCCAGTTAAGTCACGTGCACTGTTTCCTAGGGTTCAGCAAATACACTGTCGGTATGCAAATATTCTGAGTGTTTATGTGAGTGTGTACTTTAAGAAGCTCTCTAAAGGAACTTTTGGAGTGTTGCCATTCCAAATAGTGATCTAATGAAATGATCTTTCATCACTCACTTGACCAGATTATATTACAGATGCCTCCACCAGAAACAGCACTGAGACATGCTACGAGAAAGGAAAACTACATACCACGGCAATACAGTGGGTGTGTGGTGTGTGTTTAAGAGAAAGGGAACAAGACATTGCGTTCATATAACTAGGATCAAAGCCATTATAAACTGAGAATACTTTTGCCATCATTAAAATATTGAAATATCAAGAGTCTCCATTTTATGTCTAAGTCTCCTGCATGATGGAAAGCCATCAGTCAGTATTCAGAAACAAAACTCTCATTTAGGATATTCAGTGGATATGTAGTTATTTAAAACATCTGTTCTCAGTTGGTCCCCCAGTGGGCCCTTAGAAAACTTCCAAGGGGGCCACAAGATGACAGAAAATGAATAAATTATAAAAACTGAACTAAAATACAACAAAACACATTTTCCCTAATAACTACTGCTTTTATAAAGTACTGTAATCTGAATTTCAAAATTAATTGTTCTTTATTATTTTAATATAGCAACACTCACAGTGTCTGTTAATAAAACCGTTTGAAAGCAAGCAGCTTTATCATAATCACAGCAGAACCAGAGTAAATATCTTTTCCAATATGAAGGGCCTTTGAATATTGTGTTGGAAAATGGAGGGCCTTCAGGCCAATAAGGCTGAGAACTAGTGATTCAGAAGATGTTTTTTTAGTGGCGCCCCCCTTTGAAAGTGGGAAGCCACTGCATTCACGTCACATTTATGAGATTAAGAATGGCATACATTATTTTGTATTTTAGCTTTGAGAACAAGAGCTCATGCACAACACGAGATTTAAATGCCTAGCCAATAAACACCAATTCATCCTACACTACCCTGAAAATCGTTCACATCCTGAAATGTAAAAGAAAAAACCCTCAGGAGCACACTCTGTTATAGACATTATCATTTAATATGGAAACATACTGGACTGGATTATTTATATCTATAAAAATAAGGATTTCGAACCTACAGATGTGTGACATGCATTCATAGCCCTATTATGTGAATAAAATAAAGCGTTTCAATAAAGTGTTGAGTGATGTCTGTTACACATTCAGCGGCTAAGACACACACTGTATATCTCTTTGACCTTTTGATGATTGACACATTTAGTGGGTGTATGCGAGTTGTCCTGGAAACACTTTGTTGTGATATCAAACTTCACACAGCAAAATGGCGTGCAGAAAGTGAACGGTCCAGTATCTGCCATAATGTGACATTTACAGTGCACAACATGTCAAACAAACTGAACACTTGCACTACAGCATTTCAACGCATCAGACATAACATGCGTTTACCGCAGAGTTTCAGTTGATATCCTGTTTTACTCTCTCATTCTCAGCACCTCTTTATCATCCTTATTTAAACATGCAACAAATCAATTTTCTACACACAAATTAAAAAACTGAAAGCTGACCAGTCAGAAGTGGTTTTAATGCATTATGCATCATCAATTTGTTTCATCCTTACTCTTTCATCGCATGATTCGGTGTGCATGTGAGGAAGTGGTCAGCAGATGGAGGATTGGTGGGCTACCGCAATCCAAAAATATCATCTTCCTTCTCTTCCTTTTCTCATTTGCTTCATTTACTTAGCTGCTTTTCTGTGTAAACGAATGTCTCTTCATTTTCAGCTCATTTAACGCTGTGAAATCATAGAAATCCATGACCAACAGGAAACAGATGTGCACCTCAGAACAAAAGGTCTGGGGCTGTTGGTTTCTGCATGTGAGTCTTTGTGTGTTTATTCCACCAACCAGGGTTCATTAAGGTAGCTCATTTCTGCATGTGACTGAATATGAAGTGTGGAATATGTTTTCAAAGCCTGCCTGTATGTGTGACCACTGGAAAATAAAGTGCTGCATCTATCTGTCCAACAATGGCCACTGGTCTCCACAACAATGCTGTGATTTAATGAACACAAGCGATGGGAAAATCAAAGAGATGTGTGGGAGCCACTGGAGGGTCAAACTAAAGGCATCAAACACTCACTTCATATTTCAGCTTTTGTTTTAACTGTTGTCATAGAGATGATTGCTGCTAGTGTAGCTTATTTTCTTTCCTTTTTTCCTGGTTAAGGGCTATAGATGATGAGGTCACTGTTGGAAATGAATGGAACAGATTGAAAGACATTGATAAGTGAAAGGACACACAGTTCTGTTTAACCAATCTTTCCCTGTCAACCTTACCTCAGCAGCATGTGGAGGTTACTGCTTATTTATCTGCTATGGCCTGAATTGAAGTAAACCTGTTTGGAGCAAAGGTACGGGATAAAAGGTACACAGTAGACATGCTGTTCTGGGTTACATCTACGATTTTGCTGGTCTGTCTGTCTTCGGCAATGTCAGGTCCAGACAAACACATTTCACACTGCAAGACTTGGATTGCATAGAGGTCTAGATATTTAACCTGCTAAATATCTCTCAGGCGTCAGCGTCGCATCAGCTCTTCTTTCAAATCATGTCTTCAATAATTCAAACGTACAGATTGTCATGAGCGAACTCCAATGCCTCTGTTTTTGGGCTTTTGTCTGCAATATCCATTAATTGTTGTGCTAAAATCAATCAATCAGGTCTAAAATCATGATTAAAGCAGCATAGCTGCCTGTTAATATTTTGTTTGTGTAACACTTTTCACAATACACATTGTTTCGAAGCAGCTTTATAGAGAAATCATGTTAAAGGAGACCTATTATTCCCCTTTTTACATTATGTAATATAAGTCTCAGGTTTTCCCAGAATGTATGTGTGAAGTTTCAGCTCAAAATGTATGTGTGAAGTTCCGATCATTTACAGTCACGTAGCCGAGATTTTGTTTTATAGCTTTATATGAGTATACTGTATGTATGCAAATAACGTAGGATAAATTGAAATATCCAAATTTATATAGAGAGTTGTACCATAATATAATTTACATTTTGCATTTTATATGTATTACTATCCTAGTGTGAGGGTAAAGTTTGACAGGCCAACTTATAGTAGTTGTAGGCTGGGAAAAAACAAATGTGGAGCTTTGGATATAAACCTCACTACTACATACTGACAATGCAAAATTCTCTTCAGTGCGCACAGTGTAATTCATGAGAAGTCATAATGCAAGTCATAATAAGGCCTTTGTTTGACTATGATGATCAGAACAGTCTATAAATCTGTTCCACTGACAATAGTTTGAACACATTATAAATCAGCCAAGGTGAATTATGAAACTGAGCTCTTCATCTCTGGTGAATAATTGCGTGCAGTGTGCCGCTGACTCCAGCCAAAAGCTTTCTGTCAGTAATGCTGCTGCTGTCACTGTGAGTCCTGTCACAAGTTCTGCTGCATGCCTCTCTTCAGCAGAGCAACTCTGACTGTCAGTGTTACAAATCCTGATGCCATGGTTACTCTGGGCACACAGCACTGCAAAAACAGCCACCTAGGTTTTTAGAAGGACTGTGTCTGGAACAAAAAACTTGCAACTGGTCTTTTTAGAAATAAATTTTAAAGCCACATAAAAATATAATATACCTATGAAAAGATGTTAATATACCTATGAAAGATTTTAAAAGCAGAATAGGCAGCACATTTTTATGGTAGTTTGACATTAAAAGGATGTAGGAGTAGAACATGATACTGAGCTTTGAAAGCAGGAGAGGAAGGAGAGTCTAAATGATTTTATCCAGCTGGTCAGGGAACAGGATCCATTTGTTGGTGCTATTTTCAAAACCAAAACAATAGCCCCATTCTCAAGGCAAGGAAATCACAAGCGTAACTGCCAATGATATCATACTTCAGCTGTTGGTAAATAAACTTCAGTGGTTAACCACACTCTTATTTAGTGGATATCATGACTCAAGAAACATCGGAGTTCAAATTGAGCAAGTTTTCATCTCTATTTTGGAGTCTAAGAAGACTTTTCCCCAATTCCATGTGTGGCCATTACCTATATTGTTTTTGCCTATGTTATGGCCTTGACAACAGGATTTCTGTCAACTGTCTGACCTGGCAGAGAACAGTTCTCAGCGGATAAGCCCATGAATATGTAGTATTAAAATATACTAGGAGCTATAGCAGGTGTTTGGGTGACATGATTGTGTGCAGGTCCTGTTATGGTACTCTGTGTCACTACAGTTGTACAAATACACAAAAAAAATTTATGTTCTTCTAAAGAATCTGTAGATTGCACTAGATGTCAATGTCGAATATTTGGATAATTTCATATCCAAGTCTGCAAGTTGTCATGTATTTGTATTACCCAAGTGTTGCTATAGACACCCATGACTATTTTTGCTTTGGATTCTAAATGAATTGACGTGTACACCAGTACAGGCTGTATATCCTTAAAAGGAAATGTCCTTTGGAAAAAATGTCTATTATTGATTCAGGACACATAAAAACAGGGCAACAATCATGCAGTGCTACACGTGCTGTTTTTATTGAATAAAAATTGAGGTTAAAAAGATAAAAGATACAGGGAGGACAGTGGAAACTCTGGCTGTGTTCAGAACGGCATACTATTCATACTGTCTCTGAAGTATACTGCACATCATTTGCACATTTTCCACATGCTTGAAATATCCAGATGATCTAAATGTGCAATAAATGGAATGCATTATGGGATGCACACTTGACTTTGTTCCATTTTCTTCAACTGTTATTAACATATCTTGATCAGACTTATAAATGAAGTATATTTTTTACACAGCGCTGAAATGAATGAAATTTCACATTTAAATTATATGCAGTAAACTAGTATTCCTTTCCAAACAAACATAGCCTGAGTCTGAGAGGCATCTCCTGTTTATTGTCGTAATGAGTGACTAGATTTCAAATTTGACTTTTGTCCACCCCTAATATTGCAGGAGTCTTCTGCAGTGTAATATTTATTAAAGGATGGTTTTAAGAGAATTTCACAAAAATATATCACTCATTCTTTGGATTTGATATAACATGTAAAAAGATGATAACAGAGATAACATATGATAATAAAACATTGATAATGCAAAAGAACGTGTAGGAATACAGTTAAAGTGAAATTAATTAAATTTTTTACATAATTTAAAAAAAACAAAAAAACATACATTTTCATATTGCTTCCCCATCAGGCCATCATTCACCCACTCCCTCTATCCAAAACATCATGTACTAAGAATGTTTCGGTTGATAGATAAACAACTGTGTAACTGGGTTGTCTGAGCAGCATTTGAGATGGAGGGAGTGGACTTCATTCATAAGGGCCGACATCATGTGGCACTGCTTAATATAAGATGTTTATTTAGAAAGAGACTAAAGCACTTGAGTAGAATACCACTAGAAGTACACTCTGTAGTACATACTGGAACTCAAGTTCACCCAAACACAACCAGACATAAAAACGCTGATAAAAACGACAAAAGGAAAAGCAAAAATTAACAATAATTTAAAAATAAGGTAACAATGTACATTAATGTACAAATATGGACTAAAAACCCTGAAAAACAATATCAGTGGTCATGCGTGGTTCATCATAGAAAACTAAACTTTGGCATTTTATATATATATAAATAAATAGTTAAGAAGGACAGCACTGCATTAAAGGGATAGTTCACTTTGAAATTAAAATTTGATATCTATCAGCTTACCCCAAGGGCATCCAAGATGTAGGTGTCTTTTTTTTCTTCAGTAGATCCAATTTTGATATTTTTAGGTCAAACCGTTCTGGTCTGTCAGTCATATAATGGCAGGTATAGGTCACTGTAACTGTAAGAGGGAAAAAGAACATGCACAGAGAAATCCAAATTAAACAATTCTCCATCGTAACTACACATTGATGGCCTAAGACACGAAACAAGCGGTTTGTGTGAGAAAACGAACAGTATTTATATCGTTTTTTATCTCTTGTACACAACCATGTCCAAGTGATCTGAGTGCGCACGCATCGATGTGTGTGCGCCAGACGCGCTCTGCGCGAGAGATCACTCCAGCGCTTGCAGCAGACTAAGCCAGAGCGCGCGCATCCGGTGTGTGACGTGTGCGCGCGCTCAGGCGCAAGAGATCACTTCCGGTGCTTTCCGGCGCTTGCGCAGACTAAGCCAGAGCGCGCGCACACCACGTCACACACCGGATGCGTGCGCGCACTCAGATCACTTGGACATGGTTGTGTACAAGAGGTAAAAAACGATATAAATACTGTTCGTTTTCTCACACAAACCGCTCGTTTCGTGTCTTAGGCCATCAATGTGTAGTTACGATGGGGAATTGTTTAATTTGGATTTCTCTGTGCATGTTCTTTTTCCCTCTTATAGGTGCAGTGACCTATACCTGCCATTATATGACTGACAGACCAGAACGGTTTGACCTAAAAATATCGAAATTGGATCTACTGAAGAAAAAAAGACACCTACATCTTGGATGCCCTTGGGGTAAGCTGATAGATATCAAATTTTAATTTCAAAGTGAACTATCCCTTTAAGTATTTAAAAACCATATTTGTGCAATGCTACAGCAAACGTTGTAGTGAAATGTACTGGAATTAATGAAAGGCTAAATAAGTTAGTTCATAATTTATATAGTGTCTTGGATTCCTCAAAAGATTCATAATAAGTTGAGGGCTCAAGTCCAAAGCTTCAATCCACAGTCAACAATTTCATGAATAAATATATATATATAAGTGGATCTGATCTGAGGTCGGATCTCATGACCCACTGTTAAACATATCTATATGCAACTGTATGCAATGTGAGGTGTTCAGACCAAATGACACTGACCAATCACAACCAGCATTAGATGTTTTGTCCAGCAAAAGGTTCTTACTGCTGACATTCAGTGGTGTTTGCATAGGTTGCATCAGGTTCTGAGTGCTACATCAGTTTTTATGTGATCCTTCTAAAGCAGCTCAAGTTTGTTTTTTTTAATGGAGAAACAAGGCCAAGTGCCCAATAAGTTCTGACTAGTAGTGATGCATCTACACCAGCGGGGTTCCTACACTCAAGCTGGGCTTAGCGTCCTCCATATTTCTCTTTTTACCTGTCTGTTTGCGTTTTGCCACACGGGGACTTTCCTCTGTGATAATGCCCTCTTGGGGCATGGCAGGCTCTCCGCATTCTCGACTCATGAACATAGATGGTTTATGGGACACCATCTCAAACCTCTGCTCTGCAGCTTTCCAAACGGCTGCTTTCCTCTTGGTCCTGGGCTGAGGGGAGGGTAAAGCTTGTCCAGCTGATGAGGAAGGCAAAGCACACTGGAGAGAAGAGGAATAGCTGGTGGCAGACACAGCAGCAGTAGTAGTGCCGGCCAGGGCTGCGCTGCCAAGCCGTGCCATTGCTACAGGGATCTCCTCCAGAGATTCTGCGGAGTCAGAATGATACTCAGCAGGGGGACCAGCGGCTTGTACGGGTGCAAGAGGGGGGAGGGAGGCCCGCAAGGGGAATGCTGGGAAGGGTAAACGTTGACCAAGAGAGGAAGACACAGTGGCAGCAGCTACAGAGGACTCTATTTGTGTAAAACACAGACACAAATCACAGGTAACTACTCACACACTGATTCACCAATATCAAGACCACTGGAAAACACCATATGGATTTTTTTAAGCATTTGCCACAATTATTTGTGTTAATAATATTAATAAATTATTCAAACTTGTGTGAATAAAAACAGCTTATTTATGGAATCTCATTTCTGAAACTCAAGAAAAAAAACAAGCTTTGGTAAATTATAATTGAGATTAAAATGATAATTATAACATAAATCATGATATAATTATAGATTAGAAGAAGTTAATTTATGACAAACCATCCTTATAAAAAGCTGAAATGTATTTCATAATTATGAGTTCTATGGCTTTCTCATAATTCCTACTGTCAGGAAAAAAATATTTTTAAAACTATGACAAACGGTCATATTAAAAAGTTGAACCTTCTCATAACTGACTTTTAGAACTTTCTCATAATTTCTACAATCATAATAATGAGATAAATTCAAAATTATTACATAAATAGTCATAACTGTGATTTATTTGACTTTCAATCTCCATGACTGTCATCAATTCAACTTTGTCATTATTGTTTTTTGTCATAATTATGATTTACTAATGGATTTTTTTTCTTATGTGGCAGAAATACGCTTCAATAGTTACTAGATCGAATATTTGAACAAGACACACAGGCAGTTTAGTAGCACATTCAAACACTGTAATTACAACTGAACAATGCAACAGAGGCTAAAATAAAAGTTATAAATCAGAAAAGACATCTGCTCTATTATCATGTTTTAACTGTCATATTGTAGCTTTATTCTTCTCAGTGCTATACTTCAGTCTAAAGCAAACAGGGTGTTGTTCAGTGATGCAGATCTACCACACTGTTTAATATTATAACATAGCAACGTCTTCCATAATTTACTAATCTCCTAAACCAGTGACACACTGTTAGGATTAGCCAACATTCTATCTTAGTTTTCATGTTCACTATGTGATATGCTGCTAATAGGTTTCAGCACTGTACTTCTTACCTGGGATTGTAAATACAAAAATGTTGCTATTTAAAAAGGTTAGGCACATGCACTAATACATAAATCACATGCCTTAATAATTGCATAATAAACAAATGTATAATTTCAGTGTTTTAGTTATATACATCCAGGCACTTCCTAAAACTTTTTTACTATTTCTTATTCTCATCTCTATTCTGTCCTGTACTCCTCTGATCTTCAGCCTCCATGGATGAATCACTTTGTTGTATTCCTCATTTGTAAATTACATTTGCTAAATGAATAAACGTACACTATTATTCAAAAGTCTGGTGTCAGCAAGATTATTTTTGAATGAAATTAATACTTATACTCAGCAAGAATGAATTAAATTGATCAAAAGTGACAAGAAAGACTATATACTGCTATACACTGCTATACACTCCTCAAACTTTTGCGCAGTAAGTGTAACTCAAACATTAGTCATCATCTGATCGTGTATGTTTGTCTTACCCTGCTCAGCA
This sequence comes from Tor tambroides, assembly GCA_021397915.2. NCBI lineage: Eukaryota > Metazoa > Chordata > Actinopteri > Cypriniformes > Cyprinidae > Tor > Tor tambroides. Next base: position 199,365 of record JAFVLL020012089.1, on the reverse strand, counting down.
GAAGTTATTGGCATGCCTTTGGTGGTGCTGGTGTCAATGGACCTGTCACTGTTTACCTCGGCTGCAAGTTTGCGCACTTTCCTCTTTTTTTTCTATGGAAATAAATAAAACGGTTTAACCACATATTGAGGCAGATGGACATTAAAACTTAAGTAGAGTGTATAGGCCACTGGTTAACATATAATTGATTTTGTGATTATAATTGTATAACTTGAGTGGTTGTGATATGTGTGCTAATGCGTCACACCTGTGTGTGTTTGTGAGGGTGAGGAGATGCTTTGTTCTCTGTTAGGACAGCAGGGAGGAGCTCTTCTTCTCCCATGTGCTCAGACGAGCCTCTGACCCGGCCATTGCCGTAACGCCTGTGGAGAGACGCCCATTACTCATAGCTTGTACACAAATGACCAAGCAACATTTTTACATTCACTTACTTCAGATGTTATACCATAGTCAAAATTTCCTCAAAAGAAGATGATCATATTTATGATCATTTCTTATGACTGCTAAAAGTTCCAAGAGCCAAATGACATAATGCAATGAGTCATTCCAAAACGTTTGAAATTCTATGGAATCACTGATCACCCATCATGACTGTTAGACACTACAGCTAACAAGAAGTGTAGAACAGAATTAACAAGCTCTTTGCTTATATCTTAGCTTGTTAACAATAATTTTTATTGTACAGACATAATCTCATATAAAATGTGCAGAGCTTTATATTCATCATTTCATTACTTTTTTAATGAAAACAAATAACATCTGTTACTGAACAGACAATTTAACAGTGAGGCATTTAATGCCAAATAACTTGTAAAGTGAAATGCTGGAAACAATTCTGCCCCTATGACATGTGAAATAATGTCAAAGACTGTTTTGTAATCGCTGTTATGAAATACTGTTAATGCCGACTGTTTCTTATTAAGCAATATGACACATGAGCAAAACACGCCCCAGTAACTGCTTCTGCAGAACTAAAGCCTGAGAAGTTTAATATTAAACAAATACTTGATTTCCAGGGCTTTCACAATAAAAAAAAAAGCTTAGAAAAATAAGGATTATTGTAAAATGTATACAGATATATAAGGAGCTAATGGATTAGTCCCTCCAGATATAAAAACGTAATAAGTAAAAATTCTTCAAATCTACAACTGATCCTCTAGCTCACATTTTAACTAACACACAAAAGCACTAATATATCCTTCCTTCTCTTCCAGCTGAGTTCTCAAAAGTTTGACATGATACCATAATTGCCCAATAAAATAAATGAGATTATCTGTATTTTGAGAGTCACAGTTAAAAGAATCAATCATCCCCTCAAGCCACAACTGGAAGAAAATGTGCAGAGTAATGTTGATTTGGCTGGACTGAAGACATTAATGCAGGCAGGCTTAGGAGGAGAGAAAGCCAAGTCTTGGTCTTGTGTGAACGGAAGATTGTTTTTCTACTCAGTGACATTTAATCGCTTGCTTGCTTTAACAATGAGCTGTTTGGCCAACTTTTAACACTAGTCTCACTTGTTCAAAAGTTTAGGGTGTTTTTATAAGTCTCTTATGCTCACCAAGTCTGCATTCATTTGATTAACAACATAGTAAAAACAGTAATAAACATTTTTTGTAACCATGTAAAAGTCTTTACTGACAATTTTGCTCAAAAACATTTATGGAAAGCAGTATTTCAAAAAGCTAAATGAAAACTTTTGGGTGATATTTTTAAGTATGCTATCATGTTTTATTAATCTGGCTGGTAAAACTCACGCTGATCCTTCTTGGGAGCTCATGGCAGTTGGATCCTCTACTGCCATCTCAGGATTGGTGTAGCCGAATGTCCCGCTATAACTGACCTGCTGCAGCAAAACAAAGATGGAAATTAAATCATGGTGAGAGAGAAAACAGGAATTTCAGAGATACATTACAATAGCTTTGAAAATGAGTAGTGGTCCCACATGAAATATTAGTTGCTTAAAATCCACATTAGATCCTGAATGACCTTCAATGTAACACCATGATGTACAACCTTAAGGAAAAAAGTGACGAAAATAATGCTCAAACTAGCTGAATATAATGCCACCTGCAGTTTTATTCAATAAATAAATTGTGATCAAATCTTCAGTTCTTTATCTATGCTATGACTTATTTCTTTTTGCAACACAACCATCACCCAATAAATCTACAATAGGTATATTTGCACCAGTGTGTATATAGATGGATGTTTTTTTCCTCAATTTTGAAAAGAGGTGTAGAATCTTAGAGTATGTGTGTCTTATGGGTGTGAGGTATTGATGGCACGTGTGCTTGTGTATGTGGTAACATGAAATTAGTGAAATGCCAACCCTGCCCAACACAACAATCTACATAGTGAGCCAAAGCAAACAGTTCTTAACGAACAGTGAAGTCACATGCACACCTCTCAAGTGCTCTCATAAGATGTACTACTGAGTTAAGGCTGGGGTCAACTAATATAACCCTTCTGGAAAGCACTTACTAAAATCCCAGCCTGCTTGGTAAGAAATTCTTGCAAATTGGCACGCATTTACAACTGTACAATTATACTGTATGTTACATACTTAATTTTAATATGTACACAACCATTCAAAGGTTTAGGGTTGGTAAAATTTTTAATGTTTTTTAAGAAGTTCCTTGCATTTATTTATGCTGTACAATATTTTTACAATTTAAAATGTAGTGTCACATGATACTTCAAAAATCATTCTAATATGCAGATTTGGTGTCCAAATCACGTTTCTTATTATTGTAAATGTTAAAAACAGTTCTGTCAAAGAGTAAAATGTTACTGTCATGCCTGCTTACAGCCTTATATTTAAAGCACAGTGCTAAAGGTCCATCAAGGTAGATTCACACTGTCCTCAGAACACACACCATGTGCTCTGTGGCAGGAAGTGAACTCATGGTGTGAGCTCATTTCCTATAGTTCAGTGTGAGCGCAATGTACCGCCCCTGGGAGGATTTGACAGTAGCCTGGTGGAGAGGTTTTCCTGGGAATGTGTTAATTGCTTTGAGAAGCAACTGCACAGATGATTTGGTCCCCACACTAGGTTGTTTTAACAACCTGGTTGTTACAACAACTGGGTTGCCATGAGCTAGCCACCCTGATGATTGCGTATGAGGGCAACACTTGCTCTGTTTTCAGTCTTCAAATTCAGTACATAAGCCTTCATGGGGAATCTGATAGATCTTTGAACAGTTCTGTAGTACCATATATATATACACACAATTTTCCATTTTACACAAAATTGTACAGTACAGACATTGTACATCAAAATGGAAATAACCACTTTTGCTGTGCTGAAAATATCTTTGTTTGTTTTTGTCTGTGATATACCTTAATTAGATTCATCTTGGGAACCCTAGATTCGTTCTCTGGAGGGGGTTTTCTGGAATCTTTGGCCTCTTGCCGATGCCGCTGTCGCACAATATACTCATATGTGCTAAGTCTGTTCCACACTAAAGGAGAGAATGAGACAGAGAATCTGATATATAATATGTCTATTGCTGTATCGCCCATACACATCACAATATGCTGAATGTGTTTTTGTGCTGGCACCTTGGCTTTTAGACCTGTCATGGATAAATAAATATGATAATAAAACCGCCAATAGATGGCAGCAAGTCCCTGTTTTAATAAATGATTTATTGAATCATTCAAATCAAACGATTCATTCAAAACAGATGATTCAATGCTCTACATTGTTGTAATTAATAGCCTAGCACATTTGTGCTCGCGCACATGTGCAAAACATTGCTTGTGCAATGAATATGGAAACAAAAATTCATGGGTTTTTTTATTGCTTGAATTAGAAGGGAATTCTATTTGAATAGGCTTCATCGCGCAGTGAATGCTTTTGGAAAGTCGGTGACGGTTTCTCGAAAATGTCAAGCTCTCCTATTGTCTCTCAGTCCCAAATACAGCACAATAACATTATTTCAGGGGAATGTCTTTAAATTCTAATAAGGAAAAATCATACCTTCTGTTGTCTTCTTTTTAAAGAACTTCAAAAGTTGCGCTTGAACCATTTTGTACAAAAAATGACGAAAACTTGCTTCAGCTTGTGCGCAGCTTTTTACAGTACTGAGTTCTGATTGGCCAATCGACATTATTTAGTTAGTAAATTATCATAAGTAGAGATTTTTAACATTTCATTTGCATGATAAGCTTTACATAATACACAACATTAATAATCCAAAGGGGATGGTAAGGGGGGATGGTGGTTTTACAGAGGGGATGTTTTTCATCATTTTTTTCAACCAGGGGGATGCCATCCCCCCTCATCCTCCCTCAATTCCAGCTCTGTTTATTTCAGGTTTGATCTCAAAAATTGGTTGGAAAGTGAAACCAAGTTCTTTCGCTTCTGGATTTTCTAGGAATGCCCCCTTGTGGCACACAGTGAGATGTCACTCCTGCATAACAAGGCTCAATGTAGTACATAATTTAAATGTCTATCTTCGTAATTTTACATTTATATTTCTTCCATTGTTCATTTGATTCGGTTCTAAATTATAAGCTCTACTCCAAGCTGATAAACCCACAGAGGAAAATGTTTAATTAATTTTTAGGTAACAATAACAGCAACAAGACATCAAATAACCTCAGAACCAGAGACTGATCATAGATTGTCTTAGTCGGTGTGGCTTCAGAAAATTAACTGATCTTGCTTGTGGTGTTTTGTTGTCATGGTTACCGAGGTTGGCACTAAGCTACACAGATCTGCCTGAGCTGAAGGGGGACAGCATGTGGCGGTGAGAGACTGTTTCAAGGTAATCAAGCTGCGGTCTCTCTTATGCAGAAGAATTAAGACTACACCAAAGCCTGAGCTCAAACCCGACTGTTGGCATTGTGTAGATATCAACCTGATTATTCCAGGCATCAGAGAAATACACCTGCAGGCAGTAAATAGTTAGCTGCAGTCAACCCCACTTCAAAGATATGTGTGTAATGATATATGCAAATATATGCATATTTTAATTCAAAGTGTGCTGCACTGACTTATAATGCATTCAGCTCCTTATTAAATTCCTTTGAGTGCATTATTAATCAGGCCAGGGGAGGCAATTGAGTTTAATCCTAGATTAATATTGAAGGCAGAGGTGTGCATTGCTGGGAATGCACTCTCATACACTACTGTTCAAAAGTAGCATTCAGTAAGCTTTGTTTTTAAAGAAATTAATACTTTTATTCAGCAATTCAATTCAGCAATTCGATTGATCAACAGTGACAGGAAAGACTTTCACATTGTTACTATTTCAAATTGATGTTTCTATTCATCAGTCCTGGAAAAAAATATATCAGTTTCCACAAAAAAACAAATTAAGCAGCACAGCTGTTTGCAACATTGTAGTATTAAGAAAATGTTACTTGTCAGCATATTAGAAGGATTTCTGAATTATCATGTGAAACTAAAGAGTTGAAAGTGTGTTTTCAACAGCAAGAGTGCTGTTGAAAACTTTTTGGCATCACAGGAATAAATTACATTTTAAAATGTATTAAAATACAAAAGTTATTTTAAATTGTAATAATATTTTAACAAAATAATTTTTTACTGTACAAATAAATTAACAAATAAATACAGCTCTGCTGACAAAAACATTTTTAAAAATCTTGTAGGTAGAAGAGTGTACTCACTGAGGTATATGTGGAAGCAGAGTAAATGTCCCAGCAAAAGTGCAGACAGAAGGCCCAGAGCAATGGTGACCCCTGCTAGAGCGGGAATGGCTGGACCAGCTGTGGTGACTGGAGCCACCGGCAGAAACACAAACCACACCACAGATTCATTCCTTACTGCAGACAGAAGAAAAAACCCCCAGAAGATTACAGTTCTGACATGGGAACAGAAATTTCCCATTATCTGTGAAAATGTGCAATTTGTTTTGTGTAGTGTGACCAACTTTTTAGTACATTCAAACCCACTCACAAAACACCTCTTACCCTGTTGAAAGTGCTTGTCAGATCGAAGTTTTGATGGGTCCAAAAAGAACTCTATAAAAACATAACTAGCAATAACTACAACCAAAACAATCCCCAGGAGAGCAGAAATCACACTATTGAGAAACAGCCTGTCACAAATAGAAAGAGAGAGAAAGAAAAAATAATTAACAAATACATTGTGCTTGGCCTTCAGATTTTCAGGCCTTCAAAGATTTTTTTTTTAATAAATGTTTTTTTGGTACACATTACTGTTCATATTGTATATATTATTGTTTTTTTTTTGTATACATTACTGTTCAAATTGTTTGAAGTCAGAAATACTCATAAAAAACAGTAGTATTGTGAAATACTACTACAATTTAAAATTGTTTTCTTTTTTAATACATTCCTGTGATGGCAAAGCTAAATTTTCTGTAACCATTACTCCATTTCTTTAGTGTCACATGATAATTTCTAAATCATTCTAATATGCTGATTTGGTGCTCAAGTAACATTTATTATTATCATTATTATTATTATTAAACATTTTTTTAGGATTCTGTTATGAAGAGAAAGTTTGAAAAAAATAATTTCAAATAGAAATGTTTTGTGACAATGTAAATGTCTTTACTGTCACTTTTGATCAATTTAATGCATCCTTGTTGAACAAAAGTATTAATTTCTTTAAAAATCTAAATAAATAAATCTGACCCCAAAGGTTTGAACGGTAGTGTAGGTCTACAAGGGTGAATTTGTGGATGTTATGCCACTTGTAAAAAAGCTGCATCAGTTATGTCACAGGGACTTCATTCCCACTGCCTGATTATGTTCATTTAATGAAAAGCCATTAAGGTAAAAACACACATGACTGATTCATTGGTCAGCATCCCAAAGGTCTGCCCGTGAAAATGAAACTCACAAATGAAATGAGTGTTTGTATGTGATGCTAAGCAACAGCACTTGATCTCATGATTGCTTTATGACTTTCATTTGAGAAAACATTACATATGTCATAAAATCATGAAATGTTTTACATCAGCATACTGGATATGGTGACAGACTATAAAATAAAATGCTGTATCTGAATATTACATCTCTCTCTGAATAGTTTGACACAGGATCTGCCTTGAAAAAGACTCGCACAGTTAAAATATCTATCTAGCAGCTGCTGTCCATGGAAACGATAGAATGTGAAAAACTGAACCACATAATGACAGACAGAGATTAGGACGTGAAAACGACTCACCAGTAGTTTCTGCTGCCCACACAATTGTTCAGCCATCGACAGTGGTGGTCAAAGCTTGCCACACACTTATTACATGCACTACAGTGTTTTGATTTAGGCCCCCTGGAAAGAACAGTTCTACAGGTTATTAGTTATTTGCATGCTGTGGGGTACAAAAGCTGCTTGAAAAAGTTACACGCTTGGACAAAATGCATTGTTAAGTACAGCAACAGGCAGAAAGGGTAGCATATCCTGTGAAGATGCTAAGTGTAAGCGATCCTAGTCTATGTCAGGATCTACAAATGAACATTAATTCAGGAGATGATTAGACAGAGGACAATGTAAACTCAGGCTGTCAGATGCAAAGCAGTAACCTGTCAGGTATTGTCAAGTTGCACCTGAAACTTCAGATTTAAAATTTTGATTTAATTTTATTGCCACATTAGCTTCATAGGCCACCTGAAACTTCAAGAAAGTTGTCAAATTAACTATATATGACAGTCAGTTGGCATTAGCAAGTGCTGCAGTAGTTTAGTCATTTCCAATTCAAGACTTAGAAGTCAGTGATTGTACATTTCAACCACTTGTTCTTATCATACTGCTATTGTAGTCATATTAACAAAAACAAAAAGATAATAAATAAAATGAAGAGGGTGTGCATTACAGTCGTTTTACAACAATTACAGGGGTTACAGAAATTACATTCATACCCACACAACAATAGAGAAACAGACAGCAGCACGTCTGTACTTACACATCTACTTCACAGAGGTAGCAGTGACAGTTCTCGATGACGTGTGCATGTTTGGTGCGGTCAAACACCGGCATTGGTCCCTTATAACTCTTAGCTCTGACATTATAATCTGCAGGGTCTATGGAGACGGCCATCAGGTGCATGAAGAGGTGACAGACAAATGTAATTCCTGTACACTGAGCTCTGAGTTAAAGACTGATATTTAATCAAAAAGTGAGTCTCTCCACAGGCTAGCTGTATATAGTTCACACAGAGCTGCACAAAGACACAACTCTGAAAGGCTGCTAGAGGGTAACATGTATATTATCAAGATGCAGATGTGTGCAGGAATAGCTTCTGTATAGGCCATGTGACAAACTGTAAAGCAAGGATACAATATATCCGGCTGGGATCCAGTGTGTGGGGAGCAGAGGCACAAATACACCAAACCCAGTGACAGCAAAGTAGAGATAAAGCAGCCAGGCCAGGAGCTGGAAAGGGTGTGGGGGCCAGCTCCAACCATTGGTTCGAGAACACAGGGGCACATCGGCTCCCCTGGGTACCCCCTCACTCACTGGGGCTGTGCGATTGGAGTTCTTACTGCAGACATCCATGAGAGGGGAGCCTCCTTCTGTCACTCCTGCCATTAAAACAGTGCAGAATGTTTACTTTGATCATATAACAGGTTTGACTGGACTCTGCAGACTTACTGCTTTAAAGGGATAATTATCCCAAAATGGTTATTCTGTCATTGTTTAATCACCCTCAAGTTGTCCAAACCTGCATGACTTTGTTTCTTCTGTCATATATTAAAGATATTTTGAGAGATGTTTTTATTTTTTATTTATTTATTTAATTTTTTTTTTTTTTTTTGTTTTTGGGTTGGTTACCAACATCCTTCAAAATAAAGAAGGAAAGAATAAAGAAAGTCATACAGCTTTGGAATGAGATGACAATGAATAAATGGTGGCAGAATGATCTATACATTTTAAAATAACATCACAACAATGATTTCTGAATTATTGTATTTGTAATGATTTCACACAGAATTTATTGAAAATGCTTTGTTTTTATAACAATTAAATGTATTTCTATTTTTTTTAAAATCATGATTACTTAAAATGTTATGGCTACCCTACTTGTCGTTTTAAAGACATCCAAACAAAGTTTTTGTAGAGAACTGTTTTACAGTTTTTCAAAAATACATTAAATGCATGAATACAAGCATTATAATTGTAAAAACTTTGCACATGTGTTTTAATTTTTTTTCCAGATATCTTTATTTGGTCACTGATCAATTATAACCAGTAAATTATGGTAAACCATAAAACTCACCTGCTCAGTTACTGATGTCAGGACTCTGGGCTGCTCCGCCACATCTGAATCAGCCAACATTACCTGCACTGCTTTTTCTTAACACGAAAACTACCACTAACCTGACACATCTTTGAACCTCATCCACAGCACCAACACAACAGCTCTGAGTGACGGCTAGCTCTATCTTTACTCATTTACTGTATCAGTAGCCTGAGAGCTGAGAGGGCGTCTCAGTAACCTAAATCTCTCATCTCGCTCTCATCCCGTGGGTAAACCAATCTCCTCTAGATGTAATTAGATTGATGTAGATTGATGTAGATTGATGCAATAGAGCACCAAGCAAAAAAGAGACTTGAAACTGACCGAAGGTTAACTGCTTGTTGTGTGTGGAGAGCACGACCGACAGTAAGTTACCGTTAACTAATCATTCTGCAAACAAATCACATCTTACAGTAACCGTGCACATTTCGATCAATATCCAAAGCGTGTTATTCATCTAAGCTGCTTTAACGACTTCACAAATATAAACATTTTATAATACAGCAGCGGCACTCCATCCAATATTTTCTTCTTCTTCTTTTTAATGTTTAACGGCGGTTGGCATCCAGCGTTATTGGTGCATTACCGCCACCCTCTGACTCCATCCAATATTTTCAGCATGTAATGACAATTTGACGCACCCACATCCGGGAAAACCGTTACACGACACGTATTATTTCAAATTAAAAGTCCTTAGCAATAAATAACAAAAAGAAGAAAAAAAATGTTTACATGTAAAGTACTTTGCTAATTACAAATGGAAGCTTTTTAAATTCATGACAACAAATCTGATATAATCACATTCTTATTTCTTCTTCTTCTTCTTCTTCTTATTAGCAGTAGTAGTAGAAGGTAGGCTATTCCGTTACATGCAGTTTCTTTGTGCTAGCTATTCAGTGTTGCACTGTAGGCAGTTTTCCAGGAGATGGCAGCAATATCATGCTTTTAAACAATGTTTCATATTAAATTGCAAAATATAATAGTTTACTTTTGTTTCCTCAGATAAACTTAAGTCATACAGTTTTGGAACAACATAGAGTAAAAGATGACAGAATTTTAATTTTTCGGTTAATTAAAATATTATTATTATTATTATTATTATTATTACCCACTGTAATTATTATTTCTGTAATTATGTTAATGCAATGTGTGAGCTATGGTCATTGTAGTATAAACATGGTCTAAACATCTATACCAAACTTTTCATTCAAAATTGTTGTATATATAAATAATAATAATAATAATAATAATAAATAAATAAATAAATGAATAAATAAACACATAATAATAATAATAATAATAATAAATTAAATATGGCATTTCACTGCCGTTATGTTCTATAATGCCAAATGTCTAAACATAAAAAGTCTATTGAATGAGGAGGAAAGAGGTATAGCACAAGGAACAGATTGTTTTGTATCAGGTCACGTATTTAAAAGGCATTTTTAAGGCTTCATTGCCATTTATTTGTTATGTGAACATCTTGTAGATACTCTAAGCATTTGGCTTGGGCCCTAATTCATTTGTTTTGGTGGTTATATAACCATTATTTTAAAAAACACATTCCTATGGGGCATAACAGCGACTCCTTCCAAAGGAGGAGGGAGTCTTTTGTCCTAAACGAGATTCTAACTGAAATCACTATGGTTACTAAACAGATATGATTCTTGCAATTATCTCTATAATATGGCCCCAGATCAGATAGAGAACACATGATAATTTGTATGCATGGTTTGTGCTGATATAAATTGTTGTTCAAATGTGTGAACTGAAGCAAAGCGGTATTTTTGTGCCATAGCCACCACAAAGCATAGCATGTTTTAACTGCTGCATGCCGATTGACTTTACAGTATAGAACTTGACCATTTTAATTACTAGATGGCTTAAATTATTTTTTAAATACTCCACTTACAGTACACAGAAAGATAGACAGACAACAGACTTAGAATGTAATTTTCAAGTAAACTCTGGTTGATGGCATGTGTTTTCATTCAGTATTATTTGTCTGCACTCCAGAGTGTGCTTGAAGTGACAAGGCCTGATGAAGACTGCTCATATTCTCATGTGGAACAAAATGATAATCCAATGGGTAAGTGGAAACAATCCATTACAATCTCATCATTCATAACTGGCCCGCGGCAGACCCCCAGCCTTCAAAAGTCTTACTTCTCATTTGAGTGAAATACCATACGGTGTGCAAAGACTGACCAATAAACCCCCCAGTTAATGGCATCTGAGCGGGCCCCTCAATGGTTGTAACTCAGGAAAGAATTCAAGTTCTGTCTGTTCTCCGCTTTGGGAGGAAGGGTACAATGAATGTGACACTGAATTGTCTATGCCAATGATGTCCAGCTTGTCCTGTGGTGGGATGGCTCCTATCAGGGAATGAGCACATCTGGAGTTCTGGAACATTTTGGCTAAGCAATTCAATTCCTCGAGGAACATATTTTGGATGAGTTTGTATCCAATACAAACATGGGTTTTCTGCATTATTTAGTGATGCACCTGTTCCAACCCCTGTGGTCCCCCAGAGGGAGTCAAATGAGGTGAGACTGTAGGGGTGACGTCTTTCTGAGCACGACTACAGAACAGGCATGATATTCTGCGAATGTGGTAAGTAATATTTGAATGCTGCAACAAGCACGCTTCAAGATAATTTGAACTTCCCCAGCAGGATCTGTTAAACAATGAGCTCTATTTCTATTCCAGTTCGCTGTTCTAGCGGACGTGCAGGTTAAGCGAAAAGTTTTTGGCTGAGCGTGGAACTCATGTGGCCCAAGCAGTAAAAGCTAAACTGCTTTTGAAGAGAACATTTGGGCTCTCTCTCTCTCTCTCTTGGCAGTGGTGTGAGTGGTAACAGAGAATGAGGCAGGGGCCAGTGAGTTTATATGGGTTGGGAATGACCCTCTCACACACTTTCCCACAAATGAAACTTAAATATCTGAGCTTTGACTTCCGTCAGTTGTTCTTCAGCAAAGGAATCCCTTAAACTCCCGTAGTAAAACTAACAAGCCTTAAGGCCCATTCACAGTAAGAACGATAACTATAAAGATAACAATTTGAATGCCTGGTGTCACTGACTTTCTATAGTTCCAATCAAGGTAATTTCCTGGCTTAGGCTGAGATTTGACCTGACAAGAACTGTACGACAGAAGAAAGCACTGCTGTATTTGAGAGGCCCAGGCCAAGGATGAGCAACGACTGGAGGGAGAATCTGGCAGTAACATAAACACACACACACACACACACACGCATGTATATATATATATATATATATATATATATATATATATATATATATACGAACCTCATGCTCTGGCCTTGGCACACTGCACCCCTTGCCTGATAAAATTAGAATCAGGAAGCAGAACAAAACGTGAAGTGCTCTGCATGAGTACATATTAAGTTTCTCAGAAACTCTGTGTGTCAGACACGTTTATGGTCCTGTTAATGAAAAGAAAAGGGGACCCCTGAACTCTGACTGACTGTATTTGGCCTGTAACCATACACCATGCGAATTTACTGAGCTCATTGACAGAGTGGCCTGAGGACACATTTAGTCTGCCTCACTGCTCAAGACACATGGTCCTTTTCACTTTGCATGATGGTTTTTGTAATTGCATTTCTTTTGCAATGCTGTTTTACAGAGTGCAAAAAATCCCCTCCATAATTTATAATTAATTCTACCAAATATCAAAATATGATTTGGAATTTAAACTATCCTTTAAGGACAGCACCACGTTTTTGTTTTGTGCGTGTGGTAGTGATTATTTATAAAAGATTAAGCAGTCATCAATGTGTTGATGACAAGTCTATATACACAAAGTGACATTATGGTATGTTTGAAATGTGAATCTGAAAACATGCAACTTTTTGGTCTCTTTGTCTAACTCAGTATTGAAGCATCCGATATTGTTTGTTAGTTTGTCAAATTTCCTATACTTTTCACTTCTGAAGAGGTAATTACGAATTTGTCGTGTTCAAGTGCTTTGTTGTCAGAAAGAGTAGGAATCATGGAGGACGGCCCAATCATGAGTTCATTCTTGCCTGTTTCTTTGCAGAAATCTTATTAAAGCCAAAAGGTATAGTTTAACTGAACTGAAACCTATTCTGCAATCATTTGCTGTCTCCATTTGGTCTTTATTATCACACAGAATGAGTCACACCCTCATTTTCTTTTCCCCAGTTTGATTCATCCCTCTTTTCCGGTCTTTTTGTTGGAGCATTTGCTCTAATTTCCCCAATGGTGCCCACCATATAGTGAAACTGGGAGCTCTTGGCATCGTCTGCATTGGACTCGATTTGAAAACTGAGTGTACAGAATCAACAGCTTTGCAGGGTCAAAGAAATGAATAGAAAAGGTCAGAGGCATGTTCTGTGGGAATTTGACCTTGGAATCATCTCTGTCTGTGCTTTGACAAGCAATTCTTATTACTTGCTCTTGATAATTGATGTTGGGGCATACCTCACTGACCCCCCCTTTACTCTCACTGTAACAACAGTTTCCATACAGAAAGGACAATTGTGCTTCTCCATTCCACCTCATGCCACTTCCCAGCTCCCTCTGTACCTTGCATGCCAGGAACAATGATTATGGCAGCAGGGGTTGTATATAGTGGTTGTTTTTTTGGGGGTACATGAGGACAGTCAGGGGGATCCTTTACTTCTGTTGCCAGGTCCTCAACAGGAGTCTCCTGGGATTGCTGCTGGTGTAGCACGCTCTTCCTCTCCTCCACAAAGGGAGATTTAGCCCTTGCTGTGTTTAGGGAAGTGGACTCAGAGGGAGGTGGCGCACCAGAAAAAAGGAATCTAGAGCAAAGAAACAATAGCATCACAAAAAAGAACAGTCATGGCCTTTTAATATTTGCAGAAAGCTCCTTGCTCCCCCCTCAGACATTTTTAGCATTGTGTGTGCCTGCCCACCCAGGACTACAACATTAGTTAACATACTGGGAGTAGAACAACATAACAGAAGCAGCAGCATTTTTTTTTCTGACACCAACAAGTGTCCGATACTGACCTACAAAGAAAAAAGGTTGTTTTTTATTGAATTTATTGATTTGATATGAATTTTCACAGTCCAGTTTCTCTGAACATATTCACATTTAATATGCACATATATTGAAGCTAAATTTAAAAAATACAAAACTTTTACAACAAGCCTGCATATTCTTCATTTTTTAAAATATATATATTCATTTTAAAAAGTAAGAACAAATAAAAAGATCCACACTCCTTTTTCTTATTTTTTTTTATTTGTAATTTTTCATTATGCAACACAGCATATACAAAACAGAGGTTTCGGTTATTTGTCTTCTTCAGTGAATCATTACTTTTATTTTTTGTCAAGTTTTCCATCACTACTGTTGGCTTTAGCTTGTTTGCTGGTTGTATGTCATTGTTTCCTGCAATCAAAATGTTTTTCCAATACTGTAATTTTGGGTAGAACAAATATTTTTGTGGAAAAAAGATACACTGATCACTGTAAATGTTTGAAAAGAAAACGTAAAATGCTTGATCATATGTCATAATTTTGACAATGTGTTGTTACTTTATTTTACTTTGTATGGCAAAAAAAGAGGTTATTAATAAGAAATACATGTAGGGGTAAAACACACTCTATGGCCGAGTGAAACCAGAGAATTAAAGTGTAGAAGAGCATGTGTCCTGAGAGAAACAGCAGGGATTGAGAAATGTCTAAGTGGTTGCAGCTTTCAGAGCCATGAGTCTGGGCAGTCATCATGTTAGAGCTATCCAGCTTTGTTGCTGTCTTCTTCGAAACGGAGGACACACACAATACTTGGAACCACATTTTATGGAAATGAGCCCTAGTGCAAGCTGCCAGCAGTGGTTTCACAGTTTCAGCTGAATGTGAGTAGAGCAGAAAAACGATTGGTGAAGGGAGGTACATCTTGTTCGCAGCCATGGAAAACCCTCTTCTCTTTCCTGCTGTCATTACATGAACATTAAATGGTGCAAAGTTAAAGCACTAGTTTTGATTACTGTAATTAATTTCAACCTACATCTTTAAAAATGGCAAGGACACAAAATGTGAGGGTTAAGAAAAGAAATCAAATCCCAACATAAACCATCCTATCTCTGTGATAGATCTGCATATCATTGGCCTTGAAATGTTCAAGAACATCTATAAAGTCATGGCCAAAATCCAGAACAACCAAAATGAAACAAATCTTTTTGATTTACAGAGGCAGGTGCTGGTGGAGTTACTGATAGTTCCCAGTCCCACACACTGTGAAAAGCACTACAGACCTCAGAGCAGTGTCCTTGAAAGTCTTGTGATAATTACATAAAAATCTGCCATCCATGTTACAGTCACATTCCAAAATGGAGTAGATGATCTCAGGGTCTCTACAATATGTATGAGCTGGAAAAATGTGACACGGAAGGAAAGAAGGAAACCATTAAGCATAATCCAGACAGAATACGTGACTGGCTGCTTGTCTCTGCGCATGCAAAACAGAGACAGTCACGGAATTTCAGTCACTGATTTGTCTGTCATATTTTTATGACAATAGAAGAAATGTCTAGAGAAATATGATTTGCACTTTGCCCCATGTGTGTTGCAGTGCAGAATGTGAAAAAATTATTTAGATGTTACACTGTTCCCTAGTGTACAATATATTTTAATGTTTTATTAAAATTGAGTGAAAAGGGGTGTTATTTTTTATAACACTTGGCAAGATTCAGGAAGTTACAAAAACACACTGTATACTGTCACTGTTCTGTATGAATTATTACTCGTGCTTAGGAAATCTCTAAACCAGGGGTCATCAACTCTGGACCTCGAGATTCACTTTCTTGCAGATTTTTAGCTCCAACCCTAATCAAACACACCAAGCTAATCAAGATTTTCAGTATTTCTACAGAGTTGCAGGTATGTGGTTTAATCCAGGTTGGACCACGATGCAAACAAACTGGTCCGAGCTCAGAACAGCTTTACCTCGGAACCAAAGTTGATTTCGCAACACTGTTACAGCACAGTGGAAGAGCGTTAGAAATCGCAGCAGAATGAAAGATTACTGCTATCTGGTGAGATGCATTCAAATTCTGCCCTGAATTCTCTGTTATAAACAGATCAAACGGTGCTGACATAGAAAACCAGAAGCAGTAACGCTAACTAAGGCTTGTGGCAGAAATAGTCGAATGTTATTACATTATTCAGTTCAGGGTTTTTACAACCTTTTGAGAGAGAAATTCAAGCAATTTTCAATGATTTTCAAGCATTTCATACAACTGTTTACAGCACTTTGAAGCTTTGAATGATCCGATTTGAATGTTATTTTTAATGGGATGACCTAAATATACTGTGGTGAACAAACACTTATGTAAAATTTAAAAATACATCATATCACCATTATAACCTGTAGATGGCAGCAGATGAGCACTTATTGGCTTATTAATCATTCATTTCTACTTTTCCCTTTATATTTTGAAATGATAAAATCACTATTATAAACTATTATAAAATATCAAATCATCAAGAAATCAGATTTTGTCAGAATTTTGCACTTTTTTTTATATGAAGTACGTACAGTTAAAATGTGGAAAATATGTGATCGATTGCATTGCAGGCTGATTTAAAGGTGTGCCCCTAAATTTTCTGCTTGTGCTCCTAAAAATTTTCAGTCAGGGGCTACAGTGCTCCTAGTAAAAATAGTTAGTCTGGAGCCATGGTGGGTTCTCTAGTTTTAAACGCAACAACGCATTTCTGTGTCAAAGTCCCGAGGTGGCAGTATTGCACTTGATCTGTAATTTACTTAGTATTAACTTCATGTTTATTGAACTTTGTTTTGTACAAATTATCAGGGCTTGACATTAACTTTTTTGCTCACCAGCCACTGTGGCTAGGGGTTCTCTAAAATTACTAGCTACTCAGCATTTTCACTGGACACAGTTTTGTTGCTGGGAAATTACATTTTATATGACTATAGTTACTGCATACTAAAATTTATTTAAACTGATTTCCAGGTCATTTTTTTTCCTACTTAAAGGGCATATTCCCCTAACCATATTAAATGCATGCGTCATCTTTCATATCAATTTCTTACATTTTATTAATGTAAGCTGAAGTGGCATTTAAATGCATTTACACAGACAGTTTAATGAAGCTGAAATGTAGCATGAATGTATTTACACTGAAAATTACAATTAAATTACAACAGCATAAATAATGTTATAAGCTTGTTGTTTTAAATCTTTTTTTATAAAATATACAAATATGAAATGTTGGAAAAAATGCAAAGATAAGGTATTTTTAAATATGAAAGTAAACCGCCAGTAGGTGGCAGCAAGTGACTGTCTCAATGAGTGAGTATGTTTCATGGACAACAATATTCCGATTTTAACACGATTAAGACAATACTCTGATTAAGAATATACCATGTAAACAGATTTTGATTACCTTAATCTGGCTAAAGTCATACTCGAAGTAATCACAAATTTAATTAAGACGTGGAGTATTCCTAAATTATCGAAGTGCAGTATAGACATGTACACACCTTAATCACACTATTACCGTCGTGTAGGACTTTTCGTCGCCTTTTGTGACAGGCATGGCAGTGGTCAACCGTTTGACGGTCTGACACATGGCAGTGGTCAACCGTTTGATGGCAAACAAAAGAGCATGGCTTCAACTACGCCATCATCTGTTTGCATGTATAGCATGACAAATAATTAACTGCACTTGAAGCTTTCGTAAAATTAAAAATGAAACACCTCATGGGCAGCACATCGACATGTAGCTCCGTTGCGCTTCAGGCGTCCCATGTTCAAGTCCCGGCTCGGGGACCTTTCCAGATGCCACCTTAAACATAACCTTAAAGGGGTCATATGATGAAATTTCAAGTTTTCCTTTCTCTTTGGAGTGTTACAAGCTGTTCATGCATAGATAAGATCCCTGAAGTTGCAAAGACCAAAGTCTCAAAACCAAAGAGATATTCTTTATAAAAGTTAAGACTCTGCCACGTTCCCCTAAAACGGCTCATTCAAACATGCCCCCACGTCTACGTCATGACGTGGAGAGATTTTCATAACACCGCCCAAATGTTTATGCAAAGAAAGAGGGCGTGACTTTTATTCTCGTTGTAATATTGTCGCTGCCGCCGGTGCCATGTCCTGGAGACGCTGTGAAAGCGAAACTACTTTCTTTGGGCTTCCAAAAGAGGATACAACTAGAAATCAGTGGTTAAGTTGTATTTACAACGCTGTTCCAGAGCAGTACAACGCAAATATTCGAGTGTGTGCGGCGTAATTGATGGAGGACTATTTCCTGAACCTGGCAGGAGAGTAGCCTTGCTTGCTGGCTTGCAGAAAGGCTGTTTCTATAAAGTGGGGCAATTCCAACTTTGCAAGGACAGTCTGGCACTTCTGACTCACAGCCTGTAAGTACATTTCTGACACTGACGATTCAAACGCAAGTTTTGAGCAGTGTAGAGTGGTGCTTGTTGTTTGTCATTTCTCCGATCACAAATGCAGACATGGTAATGTTTGAAAAGACAGTCTAAGTCATTATAATCGGTAATTATGTCCCCACTGGATGCAACAAATGCCTCCTTTGTATGGGTTTTATTGTTTTAGTCTCGTAGCGCTGGTAAACGCCATCACAATACGGTGAGGGGCGTAACATTTTCGTCTCACGCTTGAGGTATTCGGCCAATCACAACGCAGTGGATAGCTGGCCAATCAGAGCACGCCTCGCTTCTCAGAACGATGAGCTTTATAAAAATCGACGCGTTTCAGAAAGGCGGGGCTTAGAGGAGCAACAATAATGTACAGTATGTGGAAAATAATGTTTTTTTTACTTTAAACCACATAAACACATTGCATTACACCAAATACACAAAATATTGTTCTTTTTAGCAAAGTCATATGACCCCTTTAAACATGTCTTATTCAGAATAAGGTAAATTAGATTACTGATGTCCATGTAAATGTAGTCATTGAGGCATTCATTCAAACGATTCGTTCAGAGGGCTGACTCATTCAACAATGAAGCATGTGCCTGTATTTACGAATGGACCTCTGAATAATTGACTCAAATGATTAATTCAAAAACGCCAAATCATTCAGTAACGAAACACCAGTGTTGCTCGGAGATGCATGACTGTTCTGCTGTGAACTTTGTATGGAACTATTTTCGTTAACCAAATTGAGCAAAGTCAACATTGACAATATTGTACTAAAATGTAGGCCTATATTAACTACTTGTTTGAACTCCTGTATATGGGCTATATGTTATAAATATAAGAAAATAAGTTGCATTTTTACCGCAGCATATTTCTTCTGTGTGCAGTTGCATTCATTTGTTTTGATTTCTCCATTAGATTGTTTCACATACATACAGGCTGCGTGAGACACAGCTGGCGCGACCTTGTTCCAGTTATTCATAGCCGACCAATTGCCGTGTACAGTACACCGAATGTAATAAAATCAGAATCATTCTCGCCAAAATTGCAGTGCTTCCCTAATAGCTAGATGTTTTAATTAGATTAGTTGTCCTCAAATTCTCTTTAACGTGCACCTTCAAAAAATCCACTTATCCCACATAAGCATTAATGTCGAGCTTTGTTACTGTAGGCTATATAAAATTCAAAGTGGTTAGTGGGAGTTATTTATTACCCGCCACTGCTGAAATCCACCCGCATTTGGCGGGTGTTTCAATGATGTGATGCCTACATTGTCTGTCCAATTGCATTTTTTCAGTTAAAAATTGGTTTAAATGCATAAAAAGATACCATACATATGAAGTAGGCTACCTCTCCCATATATGTACTCACTTTTCTTTTCTTTTTTTCAAAAAACATTAAATATTTGTAATATTTCTGTTATTTAAAGTGTCAAAATATCATGTGGTGCGACCGTCACGGTCCGGCCATAACTGCTGTTTTGGAAATGTCTTTGAAATTATTTATTTTCTGCACTATTTGGCATGATTTCCGAGGTGTTTTGTAATCCTGTACAAGATTGCATCATTTGTATTTATATTTCCATCATAATATACAAACAAACATTGTCTGAGGATGTCCATTTTATGAAATATCATATGGTGCGACCATCAAGAAACTACCACTTTATTGGGACTTTTATGTTGAAATCCATTCAAAGATAGGACGTTGCATCATAAATCAATTTGCCAAGGACCCATGGAAGCATCAAGCATGTTTGTAACTCTCTTTCAAATCTGGAAAAAATAACCTTTTTAATGGCTGGGATGTAGTTACCACATTTGGATATCATGTGGTATGACTTAAAAAAAAACTATGAATATTAAGTTCTTTCTACAAGTATTTATTTTTAGTATAATTTTCATAAAGACCTTTTGGGGGAAGCTAGCTTGTTTTGTTTAGGTGGCCAATTCTGTGCCTGTAAATTTTAACTGAACTTGAAAATGACATGTGGTGCAACCAAATATCATGTTGTGCAACCACTATAGAGTGATTTCCATTATAGATATGTCCCAGATTGGCAGTTTTTGTGTTTTTATATTCAATCGATGGTTTATATACATAAAATACTTTATTTTAGTATAATTTGGAATAGGTTTTTATGCATTTTGGGTAATTTTTAAAAAATGTTTCAGACAGTTTGTTTAATCTTTGTACAATATAAGAAAAAAATAGTTTGTTAATTATGCATTTATTAGTAATTTATTATTTATTTATTAATAAATATTTTAATCTATTTTACCAGATGCCACTGCCAAGCAAAGTAAAAAAAAATGCTCACCATATGGCAGTATGTTAATCCTGACCCTGCAGTCAAACTCCAAATGTCATTTTGTACTGTAAGAAAGATCATCATGATGTCATCTCAGAACCTGAGCCAGCAACCTCCCACTACTCTAAATTGACCCTTCGTAAAGACCCGCCCACCTTAGTTACTGTTGCTACGGCCCACAAACCATGCCACTTTCACACAACATACCATGTTCTTACGCAGTGAAAAATACACCGCGGAGCAAAGATTGATCAAATCTACAGTGCATGCCGGTTAAAAATCCAACTTGGGACGGTGCCAATGCCACATCACTGTCATGTGTGGCATCAAAATACCGCGATAGTGCTCCGAGAGCAGACTCAGCTGGCCGCATCTTCTCCAGGGTTAAGGCTAGAAGGGAGACCGCTGTGGCTACTGGGCATGCGCACATCAGCATAATTTTTGTCACACTGTACAACAATAATTACTATTTTTACATTATTGTAAGGGGTAGGTTTAGGGTTGAGGTAGGTTTAGATGTTAATAAAACAATCTAATAGGTAGAAAATTAGATTTCATTGTTAGTTTCGGTCGGAGCTGTATCCCTTCTAGCCACAACCCTTCTCCAGAGTGGCTGCAGGAGGCTGCACGACGACACAGCTATTTCACGACTGGCATAACATTTAGTACATAACTGTACTAAAATTTTGTTTATTTCCCCCAAATATGAGAATCATGTGTTCCCTTTTGTCACTACCGAAACAATGATGACATGTGTTGACATGATGACCGAAACTCCACCCAGTGTTTTGGTAGTGACTGTTTCAGTAGTGACAATTTTAGATACTTTTGAACCTAGCTCAAAGATGGTAATCAGCACATGGTTAGCTAGCACAGTTCTGAACAGTGGTATACATATAAAAACTAAATGTTATGGAATAACTCCCAAAAACATCCAATTCAAAGTGTGCGCATGCGTCATGACTCATGATACTCTCCAAAATGGTGTCCTAGGGTGACGCGGAGGAGACAAATTGTTGAATAAAGTTGTTATTTTTGTTTTCTTTGCACACAAAAAGTATTCTCATAGCTTTGTAAAATTATGGTTGAACCACTGATGTCACATGGACTGTTTTACCAATGTCCTTACTACATTTCTGTGCCTTGATCATGGTAGTACCCTTGCTGTCATCAAAATTATATTAATTTGTGTTCTGAACATGAACGACGGTTTTACTGGTTTGGAACGACATGAGGGTGAGTAATTAATGACAGAATTTTCTTTTTTGGGCGAACTATCCCTTTAAATGCTTTTTAAATGTGTTTTTTTCATTGTGGGACAGCGGTTTGCACCAGTTCTGTAGAATGCCCATATAGTGAATGGTTCAGTTTAGGTTTCCCCCACACAGTTTGTTGATATGTTCCACCGATATACTGTAAGCGGAATGTACAATGCATGCGCTAGTAAAGAAGCCCAGCACGAGTGTCTTTATGTTAATGTGCAGATTAACATGAAACACAAAACTGCTGTGTGAAAGGAACTGGACCGGACAACTTTCTGTAACGTCACAGAGTGCCAGTTCAGTATCTTACGTGGATGTAATCTGTGTGTCAGCTGAAGGTTTTCGATTGTGTTCCTTCAAAGATGCTGCTTCAAAGTCTCAATTTTAAATCCGGAGATGGAAAAATAGGAATCATCCTATTGCTTATGTATGATCATTAAACATTAAACGGCTGTGATTTAATTAATTAAACGTGAGCACCACGTTTCAAAATAAAAACGCATTTAGCAATCACCAAAAACAGGTGAATATATTTTGTGTGATTTATGGTGTTTAAATCATACCTGTAAACTCACATTTCAGCCAATAAAGTTTTGATGGCATTTTCTTTTCATATTACCTCAGTATAATGCCTGTAATTACTATGTAAAGGCTATAATTCTGCAGTTCCATAAGCGCCACCTGGTGGCAAAGAGTGAATTTGCATATTCACTTATATTCACATTTTACGCAGAACAGTGTTGTGAATGTTAAAGGGTTACTCCACCCCAAAATGAACATTTTGTCATTAATCATTTACCCCCATGTCCTTCCAAACCCGTAAAAGCTTCGTTCGTCTTCAGAACACAAATTAAGATATTTCTGATGCATTCTGACAGCTCTCTGACCCTCCCATAGACAGCAATGTAATTAACACCATCAACGTCCAGAAACGTAGCAAGGAGATCGGTAAAATAATCCATGTGACATCAGGGGTTCAAACGTAATTTTACGAAGCTATGAGAATACTTTTTGTATGGAAAGAAAAAAAAATAGTGACTTTATTCAAAAATTTGTCTCCATTTTGGAGAGTATCCACTGCACACAAAACGCGTACTGTGTTTTGTGTCAGCTGCGCCACACGGATGCGCTGTTTTCATTCAAATCAAAGTGTAAGCCACGTAGAAAACGTATCCGTGTGGCACAGCTGACACAGAACAGCTTACCCTTTTTGCATGCAGTGGATACTCTCCAAAATGGCGTCTGTGATGTCCCACGTCTATAATGCTGTGCTGGAAACACTAGGTGCGTTCGACTTCATGCAGCACTTAGCAGACCGATCGGCGGCTGACTTGAAGCAGTGCATGCCGGTTAGAAATTTAGTCCGACTTGAACCGGCGCCGACGCCACGTCACTGTCACGTGTGGCATCAAAGTACCGCGATAGCGTTTCGAGAGCAGCCGGCTGACTCAGCCGGCGCAATTTCTCCAGAGCGACTGCGGGGGCCTGTACCATGAAGCCGGATTAGCTGGCTAGCCAGGTAAGTTTCAGTTTAGTTTGCACCAACCCTGGGTTTTAGGTACCATGAAAGTGGCTTGGCTTTTAGCTGCGTTCATTGCCCTAGTAACTTACACTCCACGGCTAACCTGCTCCAGGGCAGGTTATGTTCTGTGTTAGAGAGCTCAAACTGAAATTGGACCAATCAGATGTGAGCAAAGTGACACATGTCTGACACACAAAAAAGTCACTCCCCAAGTTTCTCTTGCTCCAAATTAAAGGTCACTAGTACTAAAAAAAAAAAAAAATTGTCAGGCTTTATTGATAATTACTTAGAGTTATTTTATATGATTTATATTATTATTAATCCATTAAACACAAGCAATTTTAGTTTAACAGTTATAATAAATCATTTATTTTAAATGAATGTTACAGGTCGTATGTAATATAAATAAGCTGTAGAATCAATAACGCTTTAAAACTGACTATGGGACCTTACATGTTCAAGTCTCTATCGCTGTATATTTCCAACTATATAAATTGTCCAATAAGTCACTAAGTCTGCACTGATAAAGCAAGATAATTTGTTTTATTTGTCCTCTTTCATGAACAAGTACTTTTTTTCATTGTAAATGCATTTAAATTCATCATGTTCTTCAATCTCTTAACCTTTAGCAAAACCTTTAACCTTTAACCAAGGCATGTGATTGGATGTTCGCCAGTGATGTCATACATTCACGTGCACGTGCTCCACAAACTCAGGATCAAAGCCTGAGTTGACAAAGAAAGTTGATGATCAGCATCATGGTACCAACAAAGCTGGATTGGAGGGGTTTGGTTTTGTCAACTCGAAATTAATCCTGTAACTCTGAATTTGTTCATCTACCATCATGGTACAGGCCCCGGGAGCGCTGATGACGATACAGCTGTTTCAAGATTTGGCCAAATTCACCACATGACAACAATGACGTGTGTTTCTAACATCTTCAAATCCAATACTGCTCACAAATCTGTTTTTAGAACAGTAAAAGCTTTTTTACTGTATAGTCGCAATGTTATATTGAGTCACATTTAATAAAACACTGATAAAAGCAAATATACCCCCACTTTATTGGTATTTAAATAGTATATGTTTTGTTGAACTTTATTCTTGAACAGACGGCCCTGTATTAAGCAGTATATAAAAAGCGTTTCTGTTGCTCATGAAAACGTTTCTGAAACATCTGTGTATTTGACAAATATTGCATTTTATTCACTTCATCTGTGATAGAGTATGAAAACACCGCGTGAGCGTCACTAACGGGAGCAGAAAGCGTCCGGCTTGAAGTGTCCGTTTTCAACTCCTCCCCTGACTGCAAGCGGCTACTCTCGTTGATCGCCGTCTGTAGCCGTGCTTCAAGTCGAACGCACCTAATGTCACAATGCTGCATGGAGAGATCGGGGTGCTCCACCCGGAGAGGAGGAGGGGCACCATCATGAGCAGCAACACCATCTACTCTAGACATTACTCGTCTGAGTAGTCACGTGACCTCTACAGGTCTGTTGATCATGTGACTTTTGTGGATATATTTGCCAGAGTTACTTCCTGTTTTTACAACTGAGGAAAGTGTTTGGATAGACTCCGAAACGTCTTGTTGATTATTTTATTGTCCAGTGATTTTAATAAAATTACATTTTTTTTAACGTTTTAATACCTGGATGGTTTAAGCCGAGAACACACTACACGATTGTGAGGACGATTATGAATGGAATTTGTTACTGGCAGCTGGTCGTGGGGCGGGAGCGGCTGCGGGAACGCGGGTAGATGCTGCGGTTTTTGTGAGTGCTTTTTTTTTGGTTCGGCAGAATTTGTCCAATCGTGACCTGCAGTCGTTAAGTGTGTTGTGTAGCAGACTGACTCAGTCATTAGGTTTGTGCTCCTCTCTGACTGGCAAAGACTAGAATCTGCTCCAGTCGATGGTAACGGTCTTTAAGTGTGTTGAGGTCAGAATGTTTCCGCTAGTTGTGTAGTGTGTCCCCAGCTTTAGTCATGAATCTACACAGACAAATCATAATAATTTTAAATTTATATGTATAGCTCTCAATATAATTATTTAGTTTTGTTTAGACTACTGCTGTGTTATGTTTTTGACTTGACTGTGTGACATATATAACAAGTGCCAGACCAGACAGGTTTGAGTTTCTTAGGTGCACTTCTTAGGCAGCATAAAGCCTTTTGCTTATAGCTGGATAATAGATAATTGGATTTCGGAACAATGACACTTGTGCTTGTGATACTGCTTAAGTATACATTGAAATTTTCTGGTTTAGACTTTTCTGTTGCACATGAGTTTGTGTCCTCAAGTTACTTCATAATTAACAGTCTAGTGGAAGTCATCTGTTTTCTGCTTTTTACTGGACAAGTGGAGTCCAGATGTTGAAGCATAAGTGTCTAAACTTTGAGAGAAGCTTCCAAGAAATGGGGGGTTTGTCCCAGTCCCAGTCTGGATTGAATCAGTGCTTACTAAATTATTTTGCCACACTATTTTTCAACAACGTTGTTCACTGAAACCCTTTTCGGGAACAAGACTGGCACAGAGCCTATACCACAGAGATGTTACATAACAGTTCAGCATGTTTTATCAAACCCTAACTGAATAGTTTTCCCTATGTTAAGTGCTTTAAAGTTTCATCAGGCACAACTGATGGTGAAGTTATTGGTCTTGACCACTAGTGGTCATAACTATGCTCTCCCTTTGTATTGCCTGTGAGAATCACTGCTTTTTAATCAGCCTGTAACTGGACAATTATATGAAGTTTTGCAAAATGCTCAGTTATAAAGTAATGTCATGTTCAACAGCCTACTATATTTACTTTCATCTGATATAACGGCAGACTTCCACAGATAATCATCTCAGAAACAAGATGAGCATGCTCCATTGAGAGAGAATTATGAAATCTTGTCTGCATGTTGACAGCGGGATATCAAGCAGGACAGCGGGCCAGTTTTGACAACATTTCTGAAGCCTGGGAAAAAATTGTTCTGTACAGAAAAGTAGGGCAAGCTAGGGTAAACTGGAGAAATGTGGACATCGTGTGGGCACAGTGTTTTGTTGGGAAGCAACGTTTTTGGCAGTTTAAACAATAATCAAATAAGCATTCAATCAGGAGTTCTGTACATCATGTTTGCTGTGTAATCTAAGTCACAGCAAATCAGGACTGCATGATGAACATGCAAAATGCACCACAGCAGTCAGCACTGCATGACAGACAGTGCCTTAAAACATCCAGTCAGGCTTTTATTTCTCCCGCAGGGACCATAACTCAAATAGAGAATTTTCCATACAAGTTAAACTGAGGCCCAGCATAATTTTTTCTGTGTTGTCTATAATCTTGTTCTGTGTTATCTTTACTCTGGTGTGCTGTCCAGTCAATGCATTCGCCCAGCTGGTTAGGTGCCAAGGCCTATGTATGTTCAAAATTTCCAAAGATTTTTTTTAACGTTAAAACATGAGACAGGAGTTTTTATCTCCTGTTTTAAAAAAAAAAAAAAAAATTAGAGTGCAGACCAATCTTTGTAAATTTTGATCATAAAATGTCCAGGAAGAAAGGGGTCAAGCTGACAAAGTTCAGGCAGGCACAGGAACAATGGTGGTTTTGTGAGTGTTCTTGGGTGTTTATCAGTGCGCGACTGCCTTCGTGTCCTGCTGGGCACATTCTGAGCCTGCTGTCACGAGTGCCACCAACATACAGCAACATAACCGCAATGATCAGCCCTCTTCCACCACCATGCTGTGCTCTCTCTGTTTTGTGTTTTGTTTTGTTTTCTTTCTTTTTCTTTCACTCTAATTCTTTATCCCATTGTCTCTTTTTATCTCTCTTCTCCTGACATGTTTCCAGTTCAGCTTCAATAACAGATAATCAGAGAGAGACTTGTACGGTACTTTGTGAAATGAGGTTCAGGACAATTCATGTTGAGGCCAGGGTGGAAATGAATTCAGAGGTGCCTATAGGGGCAAACAAAGAACGCAAAGAGGCTTAGGGACAAAAGTTCTTGGAAATCTCATAATGAAGTGTGTGAAAAACACACGTGTTTAATGGCTGACATAAGCTGTTAAATGTGAGGTACGGCAGGTTCAGGAAGGCCAAGCAGGAATATGACACTGCATGTACATGTTCAGTTATATGTACATGTGCATCTCAATCTACAGCATGTTTTTTTTAAAAAGACACAAAAAATATTGCTTTAATCTTACTTTAATCAAACTTTTAAACTATTAATGGGATAGTTTACCCAAAATTTTTAATTTTGTCATGATTTATTACATTTTGAAGAATGTTGGTAACCAAACAGATTTGATTACTATGTTGACTTTCATTGCATGGCAAAAAACGTATATTTTGTGTTCTGCAGAAGACAACATGAGGGTTAGTAAATTTGGACAGAATGTTCATTTTTGAATGAACTATCACTTTAAAGTGCATACAAACACATTACCAAGAAACATAAATCACATCATAATGCATTCTTAGGATCTTTCCGGAAAGACTGCAATTGGTTGTGTTTAAAAATGTTTCTAATAGGCACACAAACTATTTTCATGAGTTCACAGAGTTTGAGTGTAATTTATTTTATTAGTAGTCTGAAAACTCTGAATGTCTAACCAGGAACCTCAGAAACAACAAGTAGCACATTTTGCATTTCAATTTTTCAACAGTAATTTGAAAAACTAGTCTCTTTTTCTCTCTGTGGTTGCTGTACTTCATAGGGATACTGTTGAATTTGAATTGTGGCCCTCGCTGGCCTTACTTAGTCTCTCAGAATTGTCAACTGTGTGACAAACCAGCTGTGGTTTATATTTGTTTCAGCCTGAGAGTCTGGCCTGGGGAAATTGAGGACACACACACACACACACACACAAAAACTGCTTACGGGAATACAGGACGCAATCCTGCCGTTTGGGTGTCTTGGAATTTACCTTAGATTATATCTGACACTAGAGAGGATGTTTGAATAGAACGGAACGTTGTTGATGCATAACCTGAGAGCGAAAGCATACGGGAGAAACTGATATGCCCCTGGGGAGTTGAGGAGTATTGAACTACATCCAAGATGTGCATTGTGAATTATTCTTTTGATGTTTTAAACGTTCATGTCAGGATGATGTAAACCTTGTATTTCGACCATAAGTTGGGAACACTTCTGCACATGCAAAATCAATGCTGAGACTCCATGTAATATTTTTGGTGAATTTATGAATTCTGTGCTTCCTAGCAAATCATTCACAGCTGTGATTGTACCTGCAGATGCCATATAAATGTGTTCTTTAATAACCTTTGAAAAAGAGATACTCCTAGGTTTTGGGTAGAGTGAGCTCAGGGTCATGAAGCAGGAGCTGCCTTACAACAGTCTTGTGCTTATGATTCTGCTGTGAGGGCTCTGTGTGCTTCTTTAGTGCATTTTGAAAATGAACATACAGATTTTCACATAAGTTCATGTACTACAAAGCAAAATACAAACCCGGTCTTTTATATGATGTGTCCCTGAGTCAGGCTGACCCAGACATGAACAGCTCTTAATGTTCTCTCAATCTCTTTTTTCCTTTGATTTGATATTTTTCCCTCTTCAAAACCCTTACAAAATAACAATCTTACTTTCAGCACATATGGTTAAAAAGGTCATTCGCAAATCATATTTGTGTTTATTGGGTGGTAGAATTTCACACATGCTTGTAAAATAATATATTGTAATGATAATGATAAATGCAAATAGCATGTTAATGCACAATGCGCTTCCTCAGTTATTTTCAAAGTAAATAGCAAAAAAAAAAAACTTTTGTAACAATATACAGTACTTTGTGTTATGTTACCCTGCCATTACTTTCCAAAAATTGGTTATGAGTGAGTTTCTAAAACAAAAACACTGGTGATGGTAGGTCTGACATCTTTCTAGGCCATGGAAACACTATTGTAGATTTTCAGGAACGCAAAAATTATATTTGTTGCAATCTCCCGTTCGTTTCTATATAAGTTTATTCAACTAAGATGGCTTCCACTTCTGAGAACCACAGAAAAGTGAAAAGTTTTTTTTTTTTTTTTTTTTTTTGGCATAACTTTTTTGAGAACAACATGAGATCAAAAGTATTATTTTTTCTTTGCTTAAGTAAGAGCAGTTAAGTTATCCAATACAACACCACCAAATTTACATTTGGTGTATTTCTTATGTAAGATCTAAATTAGATTATTCCCCACTGTTTGATGGTGTAGCTGCTCCTTTATGAATTTACAGAAACGACAGGCAGTCAAGAGCCTGCTTTTAATCTGAGACTACATTGGCCAACAACAAAAGTATTTCTCACACCAGTAAAAAAGAGTCAAGAGGTTAAAGTCTTACTGAGTTTAATGGGCAGGCACCAGGCCATTTTTGCTAAAGATGTCTGTAGATATACTTTTTTCTCTGTGGAGAGAGTGGTGAAAATGTATACAGGTGCATCTCAAAAAATTAGAATATCGTGAAAAACTTCATTTTTTTGTAACTTATTTCAAAAAGTGAAACTTTCATATATATATTTTAGATTCATTACATGTAAAGTAAAACATTTCAAAAGTTTTTTTTTGTTTTAATTTTGATTATTAGAGCTTACAGCTCATGAAAGTCAAAATCCAGTATCTCAAAATATTAGAATATTTCCTAAGGTCAATCAAAAAAAAGGATTTGCAAAACAGAAAAGTTCAAGTTCTTTAAAGTATGTTCATTTATGCACTCAATACTTGGTCGGGGCTCTGTATTGTTGGATCGACTGTTTCTCATCTTTCTCTTGAAAATATCCCATAGATTCCATATGGGGTTCAGGTCAGACATGTTGGCTGGCCAATCAAGCACAGTAATATCATGGTCAGCAAACCACTTGGAAGTGGTTTTGGCACTGTGGGCAGGTGCTAAAGTCCTGCTGGAAAAGGAAATCAGCATTTCCATAAAGCTTGTCAGCAGATGGAAGCATAAAGTGCTCCAAAATCTCCTGGTAGATGGCTGCATTGACTTTGGACTTGATAAAACACAATGGACCAACACCAGCATATGTCACAGTACCCCAAATCATCACTGACTGTGGAAACTTCAAGCTGGACTTCAAGCAGCTTGGATTCTGTGCCTCTCCAGTCTTCCTCCAGACTCCAGACCTTGATTTCCAAATGAAATGCAAAATTTACTTTTATCTGAAAAAAGGACCTTGGACCGTGATGCAGTCTTCCCCATTATTGTGGTATCAAAGAACAAGAGATACCCGGAATTTATATTGTAGGGATGGTCATTTAATGAAACTCAAATATAAATATTCTAATATTTTGAGATACTGGATTTTGACTTTCATGAGCTGTAAGCTCAAATCATCAAAATGAAAATAAAAAAAAACTTTTGAAATGCTTTACATGTAATGAATCTAAAATATATATGAAAGTTTCATTTTTTGAAATAAGTTACAAAAAAATGAAGTTTCTGCCACTGGATAACAAATAAAAAAGTTAATTGCAAATTTTTATCTTGCATATAAAGTCTGAATTGTGAGATGTAAACTTGCAATTCTGAGAAAAGTGCTAATTTTGAGACAGTCACAATCGTGAGAAAAATGTCTGAATTGTAAAAAAAAAATACCTTTTTTATTTTTCTATTCCATGTTGGAAACAAGCTTTCATATTTTTGGACTTAAAACAACAAACAGCTTTTTCTGCATCTACACATGCTATTTTCTTTCTTTCTTTCTTTTTTTGGTAATATTATTTTCGGTGTTACTTTATGCTGTACTAATTAGAAAAGTGAGGGTATTGACAGTAAATTGGAGGGAGAAAAAAGGTGGAAAAGGTCTGGAGAGTTGCATCATTTTACCTTCTCCTTACAGAGCATTATTTGCCAAGCACAACTCCCTGATCTCTGTGGTGGGTCTGCAGTCACCAGGCGAATCACCTTTTTTTTGTAATAAAACCATACTTGGGTTCTTTCATCTGTGTTTCCCGACCTTGCATTATCCCAGTTTCCAGATTCCTAGATCACAGATGGCCTTCTCTTCACTCATAAACACAACACTGTGTGCTGGCAAGAAGCACACCAGGACTCATGTTAATGTATTGTTGTTTTTTATGCCCTTAAAAAAAAGATCTGGAGAGCTGTAATGAACACTTTCGAACAGGTAAGGCAAGGAAAGTTTATTTATATAGCACATTTCATACACAATGGTAATTCAAAGTGCTTTACATAAAAGGAGGTAAAATAATCTTTAAAAAAAAATAATCACAACAATAATACCAGAAATTTAAAGCATTTAAAATGATTTAAAAATTGATTTAAAATGAATTGAGAACAGTTCGAAATAAAAATGATTATACATAAAATACAGTGCAGTCATTTTGGACGTAGCACAGTGCTCATTCAACAAATGCACAGCTAAACAGATGAGTTTTGAATCTAGATTTAAATGTGGCTAATGTTTTAGCACATCTGATCTCTTCTGGAAGCTGGTTCCAATTGCGGGCGGCGTAATAGCTAAAAGCGGACTTCCCTTTTTTTGTGTGAACCCTTGGTATTTCTAACTGACTCGATCCTAACGATCTGAGTGGTCTGTTAGATTTATATTCAGTGAGCATATCTGCAATGTATTTAGGTCCTAGGCCATTGAGTGATTTATAAACAAGTAAAAGTACTTTAAAATCAATCCTAAATGTAACTGGAAGACAGTGTAAGGACCTGAGGACTGGTGGGATATGCTGAGATTTTCTGGTTCTTGTCAGAATCCTGGCAGCAGCGTTCTGGATGAGCTGCAGCTGTCTAATGGTCTTTTTGGGAAGGCCGGTGAAGAGACCATTACAATAATCCACCCTGCTTGTGATAAAGGCATGAACAAGTTTCTCCAAGTCTTGACTGGAAACAAAACATCTAATTCTTGCAATGTTTCTGAGATGATAGTATGCTGATTTAGTTACTGCTTTAACATGACTACTGAAACTAAGGTCTGTCTCCAGAAACACCCCAAGATTTTTGACTTGATTTTTAGTTGTTTGACCCCTAGAGTCAAGGTATGCATTCACCTTGAGAACTTCATCTTTGTTTCCAATTGCAATGACTTCAGTTTTCTCCTTGTTTAACTGAAGAAAGTTCTGGCACATCCAACTGTTAATTTCATCAGTGCATTGGCAGAGGGAGTCAATGGGGCTACAGTCATTTGGAGATAAGGCTAGGTAAATCTGGGTATCATCAACATAGCCGTGATAGGCAATTTGGTTCTTTCTCATTATTTGACTTAATGGGAGCATATACAGGCTAAACAAGAGCGGTGCAAGAATTGAGCCTTGTGGGACTCCGCATGTCATGGACGTCCACTTAGACTTATGCTCTCCTATGCTCACATAATAACCTCTCCCTTCTAAGTATGACCTGAACCATTTGAGTTGTATGTTTGATTAGGAATCCGGCCAAGCCAGATCATGCTGAGGTTTGTGCAATTGTTTCTTGTAAATTTAAAAGTGCCATAGGTATCTGGCTCTGTGCATAGGATCTGTGACTGTTGCAGCAAACAGGCTTTTAGGGCCAGATTTACTAAACAGGGCAAATTAGCATTAGAGCGCAATTCCATAAAAGCACCGATGGGAGGGGAAAATTCTGCATGTGATTTACTGACAATGCACACATTGAAGTACACAGACGCAGCCGGATCATTTCCATAATGACCAGTGCAATGTACCAAGAGCAGCGCAAATTAGCACCTGCGGTTTTGCATTTGAAAGGTAAACTTCTACAAATGCATATTCAGTAATGTCAGGCGCAAAAACAACTGTCCTGGCCTTTTCAGTGTTAATTCTTCACTTCGCGTCTAGTAAATCCTGACAGTACTATTTTAACGCCAAAAGATGGTTTGGCCCTTATGGCCCTTAGTGGTATTACAGCAACAAACAAACAGTAATTATGTACCTGCTTAACTGGCAGTTCCATCCACATGCTTAGAAACATGCGGTTCCACACGGTGCTGTTTCAGCATTTAAAGCTTGCTCTATCAGTGTAATTTAAAGCCAGTAACAACAACCTGGTATTTCATAATGACATATGAAACTGCACCAGTCCAGTTTCAGCTTAATTTAGAATAAGATATTAAAGTGCTCCTATTATGGATTTTTGAAAATTACCTTTCATGCAGTGTGTAACAGCTCTAAGTGAATGAAAACATTCTGAAAAGTTTTAAATCTGAAAGTGCACCGTATATAAACTTATTTTATCTCAAAAGAAAGAGTCGACTCTGAAACATTAAAACGAGTGGTTTTTAAAACGAATCCCAAGGCGTTTCATGTCCCCGTTTCATGTTTAACAAATCCCACTTGTTGAGCGCGCAGACCTGGGAAAACTTGATTTTCGCGTTGGTCTGAATGAAAATGCTAATTTATTCTTTGCCATTAAGTGCCGCTTTTGGAGCGGTAAAAATAGCCGTTTCACTGCGCTCACAAACGCTGCTTTATCAGACATTACGCCCGTTTACGCCCGTTTCACACCGCACGCATAAGCAGAGCGTGAGCGGCACAGCAAAAATAGACTCGGCGCCGAAATGATCGTGGCACTGCTGCTCACGCGACGCTCCTGCTTGATATCGTTGTTCACACTCATGCGCTGTGTTGCTAATTAACATGGTATAATTTCAGCTCTATTGTTTTTATATGAAAATAAATATGATGAACAAGACACTCAAAGTGATTGCTATTTAATTCCATAGGAAAGGTGTATTTATCATCCATTTTTACTTTAATACAAACATGTATTTTAGATTTTTATAGAAATATGACAACTATCACATATCTCACACAGAGATCGCACTGTCATAGTGTTTGGGAATATTCATGCATAATTTAAATACATAATCACATGAAATCAGATAAAAATAAAACATTTTAGCAGAGAACGCAGCATCACGGTTGTCTGAACCAATGAGCATTAAGCTGTGTCGTCAGTCAGTCATTTCCCATCATGCTTTTGATCAGCACAGTCGACGGAGAGCAACTGCGCTCGACTGCGCAATTTGTCACAGCCTCCTCGCCGTCGCGAGAGTTTTTTGGCACACGTCAGCATGACATCAGAGCAAGGCGGACGTAACTCGGACACTTTTCTAACCGGCATGCATCTTGCGGTGATCAGTGATCGGTCCTGCGCAGATTTTGCTTATCTCAAACAAGCCTATTATTACAGGCATAATGAAATGAAAATAAAATCGACCAATGATCGGACCAATCACCGCAGATTGGCGTCACGCACAAGGAGAGGTTTTGAAAATTTAATCGTTGAGCGGATCGTTTGGGAGTCATTGAGCAAATAAGGTAGAAATAAATGCATATTATAAGAAAATGAAAGTGTTTTTTGACATTGCATGCATGTCAACCTGTTGTTGGGGACTCCCAAAACCAAAATATGAACCTTTCATAACCCGTAATAGGTGCACTTTAAAGGGGACCTATTATGCTCCTTTTTACAAGATGTAAAATAAGTCTCTGATGTCCCCAGAGTGTGTATGTGAAGTTTTAGCTCAAAATAATTCATACAGATAATTTTTACAGCGCTCGTTAAAACTTTTAGGTACTAAACGTTTGATTTTGAGTGTGTTGTTTAATGCAAATGAGCCAGTGCTCCTGGAGAAGAGGGCGGAACTTCAAGAGCTCGGAGCCTCTGCATTAGCAGTGCTAAATTTTGGTAAATAAACATTCCATGATTAGTACAAGCCAGTTATCTTTACAGAAACGACTGTCAAAGGTCATCTGGATTGTACTGTGCATACAATTGCATGAGTGAATTACACAGAAGGAGCATGGCAGGATAAAAATAACAACATAGTTAGTCTCATGGTGCATGGCATGCTATCATAAACTTTATAAGTCCCAATTCGTGATTGAGCTAACAAACTGTTTTATCGACTACTACTTTCTATATGCAACTTTTAACTATTACACTCCTATTCATCATTCACAGCTTTAGCACAGCACCAGTGAAAACAGACAGAGACAATGGTAGCTTTAGCATCATTAGCCTTACAGAGTGCCAAGAAGCTCTTTCAGAAGGCATTTAGAAACAAACGCGTGAAACTTACTTTGTCTGGAGCTGACGTTTCGCGCACGAAGTGTTGGTATTGATCCCTACACTTATTGGGGATTTTACCACTTTTTTCAGGGACACTTTGACAATAAAAAACTTAACCACAGTGTCCTCAGTAAGCTCGAAGGAGGAGTCTATGGAGTCTAATGTCTATGTCTGCTAGCATACCAAACACAACACTTGGAAAAGCCTTTGGCGCGACATTGTATATCTCCAGCAGCTGGGCTATAATCAGTACCGTTAATGGCTATGACTAGCCACTTAGGGCTGTGTTTATGCTTATAGCAGCGTCACCACATAATTTTCCCCTCGGTGACGTGAACAGAGGGAGAATCTGAAACAGCTTGTTCTGAGAGACTGTTTATGATTTTATTAGATTATAAATAAATGTGTGGGTGGATTTTTACCATTATAGGCTGGATGTTTTCACACACTGCAACCACACAACTGTGTTCAAACACCTTATAAAAGTGATTTTTGCATAATAGGTCCCCTTTAAGGAAACAAGGGGGACAATGGAACCAATCACTCAGTTGATAATAGGAAACATTGAGCAAGAAACAGCAAGTAGTTTGACTTAACATTGTGTGTGTGTTTGAATGATCACATGTAGATCACATGCATGTGTTTGTATTGTGCAGACATTCATCCACACACACACACACACACACACACACACACATTGTGTGCTATATACAGACAAAACAGACTCCACCAGTCCTGAGGATTTTGCGCAAACATTTTACTTGATGCACAGCTGCCCATAATCTGATTCTGTCTTTTGGATATAAGTGAAGGTTAATATTATACAGATGTTAGGATCTTGGGTAATAGGGTAACATCTGGATCCAGTTACGCTATGTGTGTTACGAGCTTCAGCTAAAGTGTGTGTGATTGAAATGATTTGTGAGGTGTCTGACACAATGTAGTTGGAAATTTGTGTGACTTTTTTAAATTTAATGTTAAACAACATAGAGCCATGTATTTAAATCATGAATCCCCCCTCAGGTTTTGAGACTAGGGATCATTGTAACATTATTTGCTGTAACCTCTTTTTGCACTTTCAAACTTTGGTATAATTTTCCAACATCTATCAGCTAAAGTTATTTTGAAATGTACAACTCATGCTTAAATTCTGTAAATTAAAGTCAAGTATTAGTATTAATTAACTACACTGCTCAAAAAAATTAAAGGAACACTTTGAAAACACATCAGATCTCAATGGGGAAAAATATCATGCTGGATATCTATACTGATATGGACTGGGTAATGTGTTAGTACGAAGATGCTACATCGTTTTGATGGAAATTAAAATTATCAACCTACAGAGGGCTGAATTCAAAGATATCCTGAAATCAGTTAGTCCATAGCCAAATGGCTAAACCATTTTGCTGTACCATTGTACACCAAAAATGGTACTGCCAGCAGTTTGTATGGCCCCCACGACTTGTATGCATGCCTGACACCAGGGCATGCTCCCAATGAGACAACGGATGGTGTCCTGGGGTATTTCCTCCGTGATCTGACCAGGGCACTGAGCTCCTGGCTGGCCTGAGGGGCAACCAGCAAAGGCCAGATGGAGTGAAACATAATGTCCCAGAGGTGTTCTATTGGATTTATGTCAGGCGAGCTGTGGGGGCCATTCAATGGTATCAATTCCTTCATCCTCCAGAAACTGCCTGCATACTCGCCACATGAGGCCAGGTACAGCTCTGCACTGGCAGGAACCCAGGACCCACTGCACCAGTGTAGGGTCTGACATTCCCGGGTCTAAGGATTTCATCCCATTCCTAATGTCAGTCAGGGTGCCATTGTCTAGCCTGTAGAGGTCTGTGTGTCTCTCCATTGATATAGTGCCTGCATTCATCGCAGACCCACCACCAAACCGGCTTGTGCTGGAATGCATGTTACAGGCAGCATTAACGTGCTCTCCACAACTTCTCCAGACCCTTTCCTGTCTGTCACATGTGTTCAGGGTGAACCTGCTCTATCTGTGAAAAGCACAGGGCACCAGTGGTGGACCTGCCACCCTGGCGTTCAATGGCAATGCCAGTCGAGCCCACGGTGCCGGGCAGGGAGCACAGGGCCCATTAGGAGGATTGGGCCCTCAGGCCACCTCATATGAAGTCTGTTTCTGATTGTTTGGTCAGCACATTCACACCAGTGGCCTGCTGGAGGTCATTTGTAGTGCTCGCATGCTCATCCTGTTTTCCTTGTACCAAGCATGATAATGTCCTGATGGGTTAAGGACCTTCTGTGGCCCTATTCAGCTCTCCTAGAGTAACTGCCTGTCTCCTGGAATCTCTTCCATGCTCTTGAGACTCTGCTGGGAGACACAGCAACCTTCTGGCAATGACACGTATTGATGTGCCATCCTGAGGAGTTGTTCACCAGCAACCTTCTGTAGGGTCCAGGTATCACTCATACCAGCAGCGACAGTGACCAGCCAAATGCAAAAACTAGTGAAAAAACAGTCAAGAAAGATGAGTGTGGAAAAATGTCAGTATTCTTTACCTGTAAAACTATTCCTGTTTTGGGGTCGCCTCATTGTTATTCATCTAGTGCTCCTGTTATTAATTTCATTAACACCAAAGCAGCTGAAACTGATTAACAACCCCCTCTGCTACTTAACTGACCAGATCAATATCCCAGAATTTTAATTGACTTGATGCTATACTCTGATTAAAAAGTGTTCCTTTAATTTTTTTGAGCAGTGTATATTAAAAGAAGCATAAATCATTATCATTTAAACCTTGCATACATGATTGTCATGACTACATAATCATACTGATCTCAGTGCAATATTAATGGGTATTAATGGTGAATTGCACTTAATCTCTGTTTAGAAGTGTGTTTAGGTTAGAACAAGTTGAGTTGATGGAGTCATAAATGGGTGAACCAACAATTCTAATTATGTATCTACTTCAAAACTATCCCAGTACATATAGGAAAAATCCAAGTTTCATCTCAACATTTTCCATAATACTATTTTTCAACAAGTACTGTTGTTTTGGTATTGAAGGGGTTTTAGTGTTCTGTTTAAAAAGTACAAAAACCAAATCAGTCATCCACGGCTGTTTTCACATGTACACCACACCCTCCCCTTACAACCCTTTTAATCTCTCTGTCTTGGCAGGATTTGTGAAGGGGATACCAGATTGTCTGTGCCAAGAATAGAAATATCAGACACTTGAAAACTGAAAGGACTTTTCCAGATTTGTTTGAGATAAGGGTGCATGGCTTGGTTTCCCGTTAAAGTGAATAAGAGTCAAAAAATAGCTCTTATCTAATTTATTCAGAACTTACAGGTCTTGACTAGGACAAAAATATTTACATGAGGTGCACAAGATTTTGAAAGGAGATTAATCTGTATTTTCACCTGCATTACAAGTTACTGTTGAGGAGCCAGGTTTGTCTGTCATTACTGTGTTAAAATATGTTTTAGTTTAATTGCATGCCAGTGTTCACTGGAAGGTTAACATGAAATAATGTTGAGGTTATTGGTAGGTCAAACATTAATTGTGTCACAAAAGCCCTTTTCAGACTGGACTAGTTCTCTAAACAATGTTTGAGTTTCGATTCTTATTGCCCAACGTTTGTGATTTTCATGTACCAATTCAGATAGGACTGACATCTCCGCTTTTTTAGCTTATTACAGAGGTGGGAGGGTCTGTTTTGTACATCTGGGCGTTGCAGAGATCATACGCTCTGTATGTGTGCATTGCGTATAGTCATTTGGATTGATTACCATTAGTATAACCAGTTTTACTACAAATTACCATGATTAAAGGGATAGTTCACCCAAAAATGAAAATTCTGTCATTAATTACTCACCCCTCATGTTGTTCCAAATCCTTCGTTCATCTTCGTTCATGTGCTGTTGATGTAGACCACACATGTGCTGTGCCTTGTTTACGTGCAGAGGAAAGCATGCATATGTGTCATGGTGCTCTCCATAATGGTGCTATAGGGTGATGCAGAGGAGAAGAATTGTTGAATAAAATTGTTATTTTTGTTTTCTTTGTGCACACAAATAGTAT
Organism: Tor tambroides; assembly: GCA_021397915.2. Classification (NCBI taxonomy): domain Eukaryota; kingdom Metazoa; phylum Chordata; class Actinopteri; order Cypriniformes; family Cyprinidae; genus Tor; species Tor tambroides. The sequence continues at coordinate 159,524 of JAFVLL020012089.1, read as the reverse complement.
TCTCATAGCTTCGTAAAACTGCGGTTGAACCACTGATGTCACATGGACTATTTTAACAATGTCCCAGCTTACGTTTCTAGTTTATACCTTTACTGTCAATGGAGGGTCAGAAAGATTTAATCAAAAATATCTTAATTTGTGTTCCGAAGAGGAACAAAGGTCTTACGGGTTTGGAACGTCATGAGGGTGAGTAATTAATGACAGAGTTTTCATTTTTGAGTGATCCCTTTAAGCTATGGCTAGTATAGTTGGTTACTTGATTACTTTATTTTAAAACTATGTTTAATTTTTGTAAAGGTACATATATGGACATATATGTTATATGGACTGGCAGTTTGGTTTGTGTGTGTATGTGTGTGTTGGTGTTGTTGTTAATATTGATCAATTGTTTTTTTTGTTTTTTTGATTTGTTTATTTTATTCATATTAACATGTATGTAATATTTTAATCCTTTTGTAGGTGTGACATTAAGATCTGTCCAGGGACAGCAGGTGTAAAATAGCCTTTTGGCTAATTCTGGCACACTGTACATTTAATTATGTATTATTAGTGTGCATTGTCCCTGTTAAATAAACCTGAAATAAATAAATAAATAAATAAAAACATATGTAATTAAAACATTATGTAATTGAGTGCAGAAATGAAGGTGGGTAATCTTACCTTACGCTGATATTACAGTTGCTAGTCTTAACAGTTTATGTGATCTGGCTCTTGATTATTTTTTTATTTTTTTTATTTCTTTGCCGGGAGACAAACATATAAAAAATGTGCACAGAAAGAGTGTCTATGGTAGCGTGATCTGGCTCTTGATTATTTATATATTTTTTTTTATTTCTTTGCCAGGAGACAAACTGTACTACAGTAGTTCACATTGGCCAAAACACACAAGGAAACACGTTGTGACAAAAAAATATTGTCAGAAATTACAGATATTTGCATTTGGACGGGATTAGTTTTCTCAGAGTATCTCTGAGTTTGCAAAAAAAACAGGTAATTTGCTTTTTTAAAAAAAATATATATATATTTTTTACAATATATTAGATTTAAAAATCATACAAAATGGGCTATGCTGCTTTAACTTTGCTGCTGAATGCTTATTTTACTGAAAAAAAGTTATATAAATACAACAGTGTTACAGTTTAATCTGTTAATTTCATTCAATTTTTGTCTTTCTAAAATTAATTGTATGATTTCTGTTTGCACAATTCGAGAAAACAGTTTAAGAGGAACTAAAAGGTTATAAAAAAAATTACAAGAATATATAAAAAACAAGAATATATTGCTGGATTTGTCTTCTTAAATTTTGTATTCTATTTAAAATGTTTATGACAGATTCTGAACATGGCCATTGAAAGGGGCTTGACCATGTCAGAGGCTCTGGGTGAATATTAGTGGGCTTAAGAAAGAAAACTGAATCATAATGATTGGAAATCACCCGTTAGTCACGTAAAGCCAGAAAGTACTTTGGAATTCAGAACAAAAGCAACTTACCAACTAATAAATCTTATGTTTTTGTGCATTAACTGATTAACTGTGAATTAGTTGTCAGAAATGTCTGTTTCCAGTCAAGTGGGAGTGTGTGTGTGTGTGGGCCATTTATCATGTAATCCACGTCTTACTAATGCTATTATACATGTGACTGAAATCACAGGGAAGCCAAACACTGAAAATGTCAGATAAATTCCTAGAAATTCAGTAGGTCAGGCCAGTCAATAATAAGATTAATGTCAAACTATACCCTTCTATATATGGCATGGAAAATTAATATTTCCATTCATATCTGACATGTATAATGTATAAAGATATAATGAGGGGGGTTACCAAAAAAATAAATTAAATAAATATATAAAATAAAAATGTCCCCCCTTTTGCAGGATGCTGTATTTTAAAGATAATTTTGTCAACTGCAAATAAGCTTTACAGATCTTTATTGTAAATATTTTCCATACATTTTTCAATGAACCAAATGAACCTTATTGTAAATGCACCTGTGGAACAGTCCTTAAGACACTTACGGTTTACAGACGGCAGGCAATGAATGTCACAATTATAATAACTTAGGACAGAGTAAAGAAACCATACTGACTCTGAAAAAAGATGCCCAGGGTCCCTGCTGATCTGCGTGAACATGCCATAGTCCTGCTGCAGAAAGGCATGAGGTATCAGGTGTTTACAGTACAGACATTGCATGAGGCAAGACCTACAGACCTGCAATGTCTGTAATGTAAACACCTGATTGTCTTTGGAGTGGCAAACTGGAAACCATGTGCATACACTGAACGAACACTACACTGGTGCTGTGATGTGCCTAATCCGGTTTGGATGTGAAAACAGGCCTTGAGTTGATTATACTTATGATCTTTTCTGTTTGAACACATTCAAACACTACAATTGTAATCTAATTTTTTTTTTTAAAAAATAATAATAAAAAAAAACAATTATGATGGAATGAGATGCCTGTTCTGTTGTAATATTATGAGAAAAATCTGGCAATGAATATCTGGGTTTATACAGTAATGACTTTCTATTGCAAAATTACTTTTCTTGTTAATTGTGAGCAATATCAGCAGATTGCTGAATATGCTATAATACTGACTACATTTCTGTCTTCACTGGAAAGAAATGAATCAGATCTCAAAACAAATAAAAGTGTGTAGCTGTCACGGTGCACACACGAGGGAGGACACAGGAACAAGCAGACGAGGACGTTAACTCAAATAACAGTCTTTAATTGACATCAGGGCAAGACAAGGCAGGGCAGACACACAGGAATGCCAGGAGTAACGAGTAGACCAGACGACACGAATCTGATCAGGCATGGACTAATATACACACGTTAATGAGACCAACACAGCTGAACAGAATTAATAAATCACATCTGACGAGGACAGGAAACAAACCAAATAAGGAAACAAGAGGCGGGAACACATGACACATGACACATGACAGAACCCTGACAGTAGCTGACATTACATGCCAAAATATAATATTTGGAATCACATCTTGACAGTTGTTCTGCCACAGTTAACCTGGTGCTACTTTACCATATCAAAAACTGAAAGCACTGCAGTCAAACATGATTGATTATTCTTTAAAAAAATCCATGAAGTGACCTCACAGCTAATTTTGCACTGTTGGCTTTGAATTATAAGGCAATTTTATACTAGAGAACTAGTATAAAACTGACTGGGTAAATGATCTACAGTCATTTTCAGAACCAATTTGTTAGTATGTGTGACAGAAGAAGTCAGTTTCCCATTACTCTATAACCTCTCATCGCATAATAATATAATAATAATAGTTAATGATTCAACTACATTGATGGTCTGTGTCAGTAATTTGTGCATTACTATTTATCTTTTTGTGCAGTACAATTTATCTTTTTATCTTTTTAAGATTATTTTATCTTACTTGCATGAGTGTTTAAAAAGACAAAAAGGAGAAATTTAAACTGTATATGCCCTAACTTCACCTCACTTGTCCTAAACTGCATATCCATCCTCAAATTCTCTTGCCTCCTCCATAACATTTTGTTCTCAACTGGGTTTATTTATTATAGTCATTGCTCAGATTTAAATAAATCAGTGTGGAAAAAAGCAATATCATAATAGCCATGCTTAGGTAAAATGGAAAATATCTTTCTTCTGTAGCCTTTGAATCTGTGTTTGGGGAGATACATATTTTACCACACCCTTGGGAGTATACAGAACTGTCCATTGCAACATAATTTACAGTAGTAGAAAAATGTATGATAATCACACCATATGAAGACCTGGAGAGAATATTTTTGTCTTTTTTTCACTGCCATCAGTATTCACAGTGGTACAATCTGGCGGTGAGAGCCATAAGTAAGCCATAAGTAGCTTGACAAGTTGATGACAGAATTTTCATTCATGGTTGAACTGGCCTATTAGAGACGTCCATTATCATTAACCTACTTTCCATCATTAACAACTTTGCAGACATTATACAATTACATACTTAAAGTTTTGTGCGATGGAGGGAAAAAATGAGTCAGTACACTTTGTGTTTCCTCCCCAAAGGCCCAGGCAAAAAAAGTGCACTTCCACAATGTACTTAACATGCTCTATTTTCATGCACTAATTTTGTACTTAATATACTAAAAATTATTCTTTAGTACTTCTTAAGATAATAGAACATCTAAGTGCACTCAAATGTGCTATTTTGGGACACCATGAATATGAACTACAATGTGCTTTAAACATACATTCTCTGTATTAAAAATGTATTTAATTACCACTTGTAGTACACTTGAACCCACTAGTGTATGAAAGATGGGTTCAAGTGTACTACAGGTGGTAACTAAATACATTTTTAATACAGAGATAGTATGTAAAAGAAATCAAATTTGTCTTGATCTTGTGGCATATAAGAGGTCTTTGTACTATGAAAACTTCTTGCAATTTTCATAGCTTATTGGCTTGTTTGGATCTGAGGTGCAAGATGACGTCACCCAGGCACAGTCATTTGCATAAACATTGCCTTCAGAGTAAGACATTGACGAATAGTCATCTTATCACCATAGGTCCCACCCACTGGCGTTCAGTCTCCTTTGGTTTAAACAGCTCTTTTGCATCTTTGTACAGATATCAGAATGATCCCAGTGTAAGGAACACATGTATGATTTCAGTGTCATGGAGAGTTCACAAAGAAACATTTGTTGAAAGATGAAGCGATTCTCTATCTGACTGTAGCTGTATCACAAACAGTTAATAAATGATTTCACAATGCTTCGTCTGGAAATGACAAAACACTCACATGCACATAGTGAGGGGACGTGGCATTGATACTGTTTCCTATGCAATGACGTTAGCCAGTCATAACAGTGGGCGATTACTGGCAAGCTTTAAAGGACACACCCCTTAAAAACAGGTCATTTTAGACAGAGGGTCAGAATGAAGGTTTAAAATAATCATTTTCTACATATTTATTTGTTTTTTCTTTTTATGCAAAAAAACTTTATTAACATTATAAGTAAACCTCAAGGAATATATTAAAATAATAGTAATAAAAAAATCCATGCCATGACCCTTTTTAGCTCATATTCATGGTGTCTCAAAATAGCACAGTTGAGTACGCTTAGATGTTCTTAAGCTTATCTTAAGAAGTACTAAAGAATAACTTTTAGTATGTTAAGTACAAAATTAGTGCGTGAAAATAGAGAAATTTAAGTACATTATGGAAGTGCACTTTTTTTTGCCTGGGCCACCTCATTAGTACAATATCATTCAAATAAGGGGTCGGTGAACCCAAAAACGCTGGTTACTAGGACATGACACACTAAATGGAACTGCAACTGAGTCATTCTGTGTAGGAGTTTTCAAACAGCTGCTGATATAACAAAAGGTCCCTCTTGACTCAGTTGTGCTGGGCATCAACATTATTACTCAGATAAACTGATGCTTCCAAGCTTCTACAACAATAATGTTTGCAAAATATGATGCAAAATATTTCTATGAAAAAAAAAGAAAGGTAAAGGATCTGTAATGTTTGTTTTGTATTTACAGTATGTTTGCTGTATATTCCGTTAATGTTTAAAAAAAGGTCACTTCACACTCTGATTTTTCAACCAGGAGCTGGCTCAAGCCCTGCTGTGTTAAACTCATTTAAAGAGCACAGTGACCCTGGAACTCACATGGAATATGACCCCATTCAGCGTAATACAAAACACCCCAACACAATATGGTCACTAGAAGAAAAAAAAAGCACTGCCTGAGCCAAATATATAAACAGCCAGTGCTTCATCAGTGACTGAAAATCTTCCAGGAAGATTTTCCTAGAAAAGGAGACCTTGTCCATGGTTCTCCAGGGGATGTTGCCCTAATTTTGGATGAAACAGGACTAATAGTGATCATTATCCGGAGACATCAGATGCATGTTAGAAATCAGTCTGAGGCCTGACCTGAATTAATCCAAAATAAAGCTTTCTTTGGCTTGTATGATAATTTGTTTCCAAAGATTTTTTTACTTTTTTCACCAAGCAGCTGAAGGTTGTCAACTGATGTGGTGAGAATGAGGGAGCGTTCTGGCCTAGATTGTGGCGTGCAGTGAATGTTGTGTTGAGAAGCCAAGGACTTTGAAATCTTTGAGTAAATGGAGTCTGTTGGTAAGCGGGCATGCCACGGCCTGGTCTGTTCACATCCTATAACATTCAAAGAGAGCTATTGTTGACCTGACTTGTCCTCCATCCTGGTTCTTTTTGTCCTATAGAAAAATGATGTCAGAATGATTTGTGGCAAGTGTAGGCCCTGCTTGTCCACATCATTGTGTGTGTATCAGTTGCCCAAGCTTGTCTCTCTAGTTCATTTAGCCTATTGTAGTCCAGCAACGGCCCAGATTAATAGATTTAGAGCATGTGTTTGAAGGTAGATTATGTTTTTGGACAAATGTGATTTTGACCCTTGCAAGCTGAAGCACAGATGGTACAGGATTGAGGAGTGCATTGTTTGAAGTTCAAGCACATGTACTATGTGACTGAGTACAGGCATGTGAGTGTCAGTGCACATTGGATGCGCATTAGGGTTTCCTGGTATTAGGAGATTTCAGGAGGAAGGAGGAGGCATGTGTAGACAGGTTCACTGACCTGGTTCCTGTTTGACGTGGAAAGATTTGTATAAATTGTGTTGCAGAGGAAAACAATGCAGGATGTTGCTTTTAAATAAGATGTTAAAAATGCAAGTGGTGTCATTTTTCTGCTTCACTCTATCTAAAATGTAGAGAAAGCAACTGTATGTGTGTGTGTGTATCTGTGAAAGCCGCACAGATTGCAGAAATTGCACTCAGCCAAAGAAGGGGGCGGTGAGGGTATCAGCGAGTGGATTCTTATAAACACTTAAGGGAAACAATCCCAGTGTTCCATTTCACAGCCAAGAAAACCAGCACATGGTGTGAAAAGTAATGCTTTAAGCATTATGAACACATTTGAATCCCCTGACTCATATTTCTGCCAAAGATATAATGGAGGCAGACAGCATGTGCTGAAAACAGTCTTATTCTAAATCCTCATCAACAGGAGATGTAAGAGAAAGAAAATGCTGTTATTGTAGTACTGGCAAGATACATTATTAAAATGCAGCTGACTATTTTGTAAAACAAAATAGTGCATTTAGAATAAGTACGCTGTGTTCAGTTCTACTGGGCACATTTATCTATGACTATGTTTACATGAACCCCCATAATGCAGTCATAAGTGTCACAGTTCTGTTAGTTTGGACTTTCAGTTTGCACCGTTGTCATGGTTATTGATTTGAGTTTGTCATTATGTTCAGGTGTGTCTTGTTAATGATCCTCTTTTGGTCTGTGTATTTAAGTTCTTGTCTGTGCAGTTTGAGTTTGTCAGTTCTTGATGATACGTCAGTGTGTATGTGTGTCACCATCCCTCCCTGTTTGGATAAACCTTCCTTCGAGTGGACATAAAGACTGCTAACCTTCATCTTTGTCAGTATAATGCAGTATATTGAGGATTAAAAACATCAAAATGGAGAATTTTTAGGAGCTTCACTGACAATAGAGGTAAAAATAACCACAAGGCACACACTCTCAGAAATAAAGGTACAAAAGCTGTCACTGGGGCAGTATCCTTTCAAAAAGTATACCTTTGTACCTTATTTGCCCCAAATAGGTTGCGTATCAGTAACAAAGTGTACATATTAGTACGTAATGACAGCTACCAATGACAGCTTTTGTACCTTTTTTCTGAGACTGTAAATAGCGAATAATTAGAAAACTCGCATGTAAATGAGAGAGAAGATGTTTGCTCGTGTCACATAAACATCTAACTGTGATTAGGCCTTACTCTGATTATTGGAAATAATCACATTATTTGTGCACATGTAAACATACTCTGTTCTTATTTTGTTCCAGTATAACCCTGATAAGGCATAAATGAATGGTCTTGTGCTGCCCAAAGCTCTGAAGATTCAAAGCTTAAAAGATTTGGTTCTTGTTTATGATTTCATTTCAGTCACGTAAAAACACTAACGTAACAGATTGTTCTTGAACTAAAATCCGTTTCAAGCAGAAAAGGGCATGAGAAAAACTGTCAGAGTACAAACATTCCTTAAGCATCATAGCAGGTGTTTGTGTTTTCCAGAAATCCGTGAGTATTTCTATGTTTGGCAGATTTCATTTGGGCACTGTTTTTGTTCAAATGGATGAAGAGTGGATTATAACATACCACCCTGTTCTCAATGACTAGCTATGTTACTCCAAAAACACAAACTGCAATGGTCAAGACTAGTGACTGCATGCCTTCTATCCTTCTTTCTATAATTGGCTTATATTCTGTGTTCTAAAATGTTTTATTTTTAAATGTAAACCTTGAATTGATACTTTGAAAAAGTTGTTTAATTTAATTACTTCAGATAACTGCATTCAAAAATGTTATGAAAATTTTTATATTTGTAAAAAGCATAATATAACTTGGAAAAAAAAAGCATAACTTTTTTTTTATAAAAAGCATAACTTGAAATTGAATTATTAATGGTCAAATGTCAGTACTTCAAGTAAATAGGTCATAGTAGTTTAGGTGACTGAAGAGGTTGGGAACCCCTGTTAAAGGGATACTCCACCCTAAAATGCAAATTTTGTCATTAATCACTTACCCCCATGTCGTTCCAAACCCGTAAAAGCTTCGTTCGTCCTCGGAACACAATTTAAGATATTTTGGATGAAAACCGGGAGGCTTGTGACTGTCCCATTGTCATTGACTGCCAAGTTTACTTTTGGACTGCTTTTGGAGAGCATCCGATGGACGCAAAGAGCGTACGCTGTTCTCTGTCATCAGTAATGCATGGATACGTATTGTCCATTTATTTACGCTTTGATTTGAACAGAAAGAGCGTATCCATGTGTTACTGATGACAGAGAATAGCATATGCACTTTGCGTCCATCGGATACTCTCCAAAATGGTGCTACGCTGACACAGAGAGACAGAGAGGAGACGATTTGTTGAATAAATGTCGTTATTTTTATTTTCTTGTGGTTTTATTTTATTTTCAAAAAGTATTCTCGTCACTTTATAAAATTCAGATTGAACCACTGATGGCAGATGGACTATTTTGACGATGTTTTTTATACTTTTCTGTGCCTTGACAGTGTAATTTACTTGGCAGTCAATGGGACAGTCACAACCCTCCCGGTTTTCATCCAAAATATCTTAAATTGTGTTCCAAGGACAAACAAAGCTTTTACGGGTTTGGAACGACATGGGGTTAAGTGATTAATGACAAAATTTGCATTTTGGGGTGGAGTATCCCTTTAAAGAACTGAGCAGGGAAACATGATTTGCAATCATCTCATTATTTATAATCATCCATTATTATTGGAACATGAGTGAAATCCACCAGACTGTAAGCCAAGGGTTGTTTTAAAGGTTATTTTAAATATGTATTTAGTAACCAAGACTCTAGGATTTGTTAAAGTGCACTGTATTGTACAGTAGACTAAAGATATACTGTAACAAATAGTACAGTAGTCCAATAGTAGTGTGTCTAACATAAACTAGAATTTTACAGATTTAGGGACCAATTAGATTAGATTAAGGGAGTTGCATCTTTAAAAATTTTATTATAACACAATCTACTGCAATCTAAAAATTTAAAATGTGTTTACATGGTAACTGGTTTATTTATTTTTTTAAAAATCACTTGCAGCTTTCATATTTATTACAAATTCATTGAATATGTGGTTTTCTGTGTCAGATCATCCGGTTGTACCCTAAAACAGCCCTGTTCCTGGATTTATGTGTGTAAGCCTGTGCCTTGGGATTGATCCCTTTTCAGATTTTGTTCATATTTTTGCACATGTGCTTAACTTACTTTTACTTAGACCAATTACCAGGCTGTAAATTTACAGTTCACCAGATTCATACCCTGGGAGACATGCTCGGAGGCAGGCTTGCTTGCATATGCCCAAATACACACTCATATTGTGCAGATAAGGTCTCTCTTTTATGTTTACTGTACATGATGCACATCATGTTCTAACCAACTAAACATTGAGGGGAAAAATGTTGAAAACAACATGGGACAAATTTACAGATAGAAATTTGAAAGATAAGAAGCACACATAAATATGAGCAGAGTTTTAAAGTGAAAGAAGAACCCAAATCAGGGTGGATGGAAGGAAGATAAAGGAAATAGGGCAAAGATAAAGTGGAATGAGGAACACAAAAAGAATGTTTGTAGTAAAGATAGAAAGTCGCAGCCTTGGTGTGACTTTTGTGTTTGTTTGTGTGAACTCATTTGATTTTGTGTATCATTATGTATGAGTGAGTTTGTGTGTGCGTGGGAAGGAGGTTTGCAGATTGTACAAGTTGTGCTATGTTTGGCAGATGTCCATTATTTACTCTGCAGTATATGTCTGACAGATCCTAAGAACATACTGTCCTGGAAAAGCTGTTTTTTTTTTCCATACAACTCTCTCTCTCACTCTTTCTTTCTTTCTTTCTCTGCGTTTGAGATGAGCAGTGAGCTGAATCAAGTCTTTGTTCTTAGCCTAAGACACTGAAGAGGATTATCTATACGAAGGAGGTGAGTCTTTTCACTCCGTGTTTCTCAGTAGCAAAGCTGCTAACCAATGGTAGGTAAACAACTACGTTTGTGAAATAAAATGAAATCTCTGTCAACAACTAAAAACACTGCTAGATCACAATCCTCTACATGTCATGCTTCATCTGTTTTATTTGTTGTTGTTTTCCATATGGTTCTATAAGCAGTTTATTTAGCCAATATCATCATTCTTTGATGCTATAGTTTTTCTATTCTGGAGCTTTGCATACAAAATAAGCAAAACTTTTCAATTTTACCAATGTAGCTTTGTGTGTGTGTGTGTGTGTACACTCTCTCTCTCTCTCTCTCACACACACACACACACACACACACACACACACACACACACACATGTACACTCACGTGAGACTCCAGACATATTAGTAGCCTAATAAAATCTGTTTTATTTTACATGTCAAGGGTTGCATCAGGGGGTCCATCATGTTGACGTCACATCATCAACCAAATGCTGTGCTTTAACCTGGTGGCCCCTCTAATTTCTGAACAATGTTATAAAAAGCTCGTTTTATCAAATAGATGCAACAGCAGAATTAGATGATTACAGTGTATTCAGATTCAAGGTCATCCAAGCAATTGTCCTCACACACTGTCCTAATAGTGCCTAGTGAACTAGTGAACTATGTCTCCAGGCCAACCAAAATCATTCACTTTTAAAGAGAATATAACAATATTTTAGAAAATACTCAATAGCAGCTGACTAGTTATAAATGTGCAAGTATCAGTTTCAGGAAATAAAATTGTATTTTGTTTTAGCTAGTGGTCAGTTAACTGCACTTTGATGCAGTTTTATGTATAATATAATGTAAAACTATGATTTGTGACGTAAAAGGAAAGGAAAATTAATGTGAAAGGCTGCCAAAATGTCCTAAAGAAAAATCTCTTGCTTTGCTGTACCCTGCCAATAAAGTGTCGTAATCCTGATGGGGTTGTGTAAGATGTAGTCATTCAGGTATGTCCTAGACCTTTTCATCCTGAATGATAGTGTTACCAATGTTACTGTAAAACAAGACAAGGCTTATTGAAGTCAATATAATGTTTTCTTTATGACTCAGTTATTGTGTTACATAGGAATAGATACACTTGAAAGAAATATGTGGTTGGTTGTTTTAATATACATTGTGTGTATAAAGCACACCTGCAACATTATCTGGTGGATTGTGGTTGAGAGGAGTAGTTTTCGTTAGGAATGTCTTGCCCATAGGTTCTTCTTTCCCATTCAGGTCCTTCAAGAAGAAAGAAGATTTGCATAACGGCTGTTTTGTAATGTCAGCAATATGTAAATGAGATGTTTTTCAATAAAATGGTTCTTCCCTTTCTACTTTTCTTTGTTCCTTCTGTGAGCTTATATGCTGATGAAACTAATCTTGGATATGTGTTATGGTGCATACATTAGATCTTCATAATGTATGTAATGCTTTGGAGAAAAGCAATATGCAAATTAAAGTAATTTTTCCTGTAGTCACTTTAGCACTAATATCAGTACTGTAATGTCAAAAAAAATTCTAGATGCAAAACTCACCACGACGATCGAAGTACACATTTTTCAAAACTCTACAAAAGGTGTTTCAAAAAATGACACCAATGATCTGAAAACAGTGATTATAAAAAACAGACATTAAACCCTTGTTGGCCATGACCTTCATGCTTGTTCATTCAGGGCTGTTCAAAGTGTCCCAGACCCCTCATGGAGGTCTGGTATAGCCCGGTTGAGGAATGGATTTGATCTTGACCCCACTTAAATGGCCTTAAGAGTGGACCATTGACCCCTGCCCCTTGGGTAGCCTCAGTTACACTCTGTTACTATAGGGAAGAATTTTACCTGGAATCCATACCAGACATAACACCTCTGAACCTTTGTGACGGAGAACCTGCATCAGAATAGCCTTACACGCTGGGTTCATTTCTGCCTCTGTCATAATATTTAATTTATTGCTATTAGAAATTAATCAGATTGAGCAAGTGAAGATGGAATGAGATTATGAAATACTGCAGGACCTAAAACTCTGTGAGAGATGGTGTTGATTTGTTCATGCACAAAAGGTCTTCACTGGCCAGTATAAGTCTATGAACAATGAGTAGTTTTAAAGGGTTACTCCACGCCAAAATGAAAATGTTTCACTTACCCCCATGTCGTTCCAAACCCGTAAAAGCTTTGTTCGTCTTCAGAACACAAATTAAGATATTTTTGATGCATTCTGTCTCTCTGCCCCATAGATAGCAATGGAATTAACACAATCAACTTCCAGAAACGTAGCAAGGAGATCGGTAAAATAATTCATGTGACATCAGGGGTTCAACCGTAATTTTACAAAGCTAAGAGAATACTTTTTGTACGCCAAAAAAAAGATCTTCTTACTACATTTCTGGACGTTGATTGTGCTAATTCCATTGCTGTCTATGGAAGGGTCAGAGAGCTGTCAGAATGCATCAAAAATATCTTAATTTGTGTTCCGAAGATCAACTAAGCTTTTATGGGTTTGGAACGACATGGTGGTAAGTGATTAATGACAAAATTTTCATTTTGGGGTGGAGTAACCCTTTAAAGGCATCCTCTGAAAGGATTACTTTTCCGCTGACCTCAGGATTGGAGATTGAGACCGTAGAACCATCCTGATCTTGCTGTTCTGTGTATTGCAGTGTGTTCCAGCCAAAAAGTGTTGCTGTATTACGTATGATATGTGGTCAACTCTTCAGCCAAAAGATATTGTAAGACCAAGCCACAGCCATTTTCATTGCTTGGAAGACCTCCGAAATCATTAGACAAATCCAGTTTCCTTGCCCGATTTGACCTACTGAAAAAGGGAGCTGGGTGGTCTATAAATCTATAGTCAGCCATATTGCAGGAGTCACTGGGTTCAATGCATGTTTGTATAATTGTCAAGGAGTATGAAACCAGGTGCATCCTAATCACCGCTCCCTCGTGATGTTTTCACATTCCTGGTTGATAATGCACCCTCAAAAACTCCTGAACAAATGCAAATTTGCACATTAACATCTTGATAAAGTCAAACTCCTTCCATCAAAGCAGAATTACTCCTCTTTCATCCCTCCAAGAACTAGAGGCTTTTCTTATTGCATAGCGGTGCAATATCCCACAACTTGTACAACAGCATTCCAAGAAGGATTGTAGCTATTCTGAGGGCAAATTTTGAGGGTCACTGACAAATATATTGGCTTTCTGTTTCACTTTACACACAAACATACCTTAAAATAAAGAAAACAGAAGCCCAGTAACCACGATGCCTCTTGAAACATGCTTTTTTTAGTCTTTAGTCTATTTTTATTTGTCATGCAGCTATTGATACTTCGATTATTATTAATTTTTACAGTTATTTCTGAAAAATCTCCTTTTTTGAAGCCATTCAATTTGTTTAATGTGCTCAGATCAGAATATTTCCTCCAGATTTGTCCTTCCAGCAGTGATAGTTTTACAGCTCTCTATCGCCCCCCATGGACAAACAGTGACAGACTTGAGTAGGAATATCACTGCTGTGACCTTGTAGATATGCAAAAGCATATTAACACTGCATTTGTTCATGCAGGTGCATGTTTAGATCTATTTTCCACCTTTATGTCTTAATATTAAAACAGTTTTTCCTCATCTGAAGTACAGAACTACTCACATGCAATGTGTACCTAACATAATGCTGCCTTATTAGGCATTCTTTACCTATAATCATTTTCTAAATTGACTGTGGTGGAAAACACTGAACCCATCAAAATGATAAAAGTTAGAATGAGTAGCATGTGAAATGATCATCAAATGGTGATGGTGTGGAGCTTGTGTGGTATAGGATTGACCAGTGGTGATATATGGATGAATGGCAACATGTTCTTTGACCTCCAGAGGTCATTCACCCCAAGGCCAAGGAACTCTGTGTTCAGCACACCATCAAAGCAAAGTGTGCAGGAAGCACTTTAACTTCTGTGTGGGCAGGGCTTAGAGGTGAATAAAGGGGTTTGGAATTTGTATCGTCTGAGCTGGATGAAGGAGGAGCTGTCTAATATCTTTCTGTGTACTGCACTGTCATGTGTAATTAGACAAACTCAACATGAATCTCTCCATGGATGGGAGGCAATTTAGAGAAGGAGAGGTAGATTAAGATAAACACCAAGCTCATGGGCCTGGTTTACGCAAGAAATGTGTAGGGCGTATAAAAGACAGAACTAGGGTAAATATGACATGAGGTTCTGTAGAAGCTCAACAATTCAGGATGAAATAACACACCTGATGAGGGAATGAGGTCAATGCCCCTCTTTCCCCCTTCCTCCCTCTTTTCCTCATTCCTTCTTACCCTTTGATGCTTCTCCTTTTCTTAGTGTAAAGGTCAGATTCTTGCTCTTAGGATTTATGGTACTGTTGATGTGTTTGTTATACAGCTCTTAATGTGTTTGTGTATGCTGCAGTGGAGCATGAATCTACAGGTGTCATTTCAAGAAAATCTATTTTTTAAAGATGATTTTAAATCATTTGAATATTTTAGTGGTATTATATCATCTTCTTGGACGTTTTGTCACATCTTTATAAAGACATACAAAATATCTGCATTTAGAAGAAAAGTCAGTGACCCTGGAAATGAGGTCTTTCTCTCCTCATTGCACACACACAAACACTTTCTTTGCTTTTCATTCGCCAGCCGCACTTTTTGTCCTGTTCTGCTGCTGCTTTTTGTACATTCCTGTGAATAAACATTTGTTTGGTGTAACTTTGGAAAGAGCAGCAAATTAGACCTGCTGGGCTTATAACATACACGCTGATGCCAAAACACATCAAAGGGGCATTTCGCGGATTAATCACAGAGGAAAGACAGTCACATGACCCAAAGCCCACCACATGTGTGCATGAAGAAACCCACGTACAACATGTGTAGGACAGCCAGTCACAGTGTGTACCTGAGACCTGCAATTCAAGTCAAGTCAGTTTTCATTTTTGCAGCGCACGTTGTTTCAAAGCGGCTTTAAAGAAAATACTAGTGTCTAAAATTGTCCTTTTTCAGTTTAGTTTACAAAATGATGTCTTTTTCATATATATATATATATATATATATATATATATATATATATGTATATATTTCAACTAACAATTCTGATTCCTGACAAAAGAAAGTTTTCACAAGTAATTGTTGAAGCCAAACGAAAGGAGTAAAAAAAGGTGGAAAAGACATGAAGAGCACATGCCTTGTTGGAAAGGAGACAAACGTATGTATGATGGGGGGGGCAGAGAGTAGGGGGTACGGGAAATGTTGCGAAGCTTTGGCCATTGGGCTTTGATTACATCTGCTTGAGCATAGTCCCTCCCCTCTCCTGCAGAGTACACTATATATACACACACGCAGTCAGGCGGATCTGTTCACTAGCTCTCCTACTCTCCTACTCTGAGTTGGAACGTGTGAGATCTGTGTGTAGCCTGCCTGAGTTCGAGATTGTAGGGAGCCGAGTAGGCACATGGTTGCTCATTTGTAAGTGTGAACCCACTTGAGAAAGAGACAGTGATAAAGAGAGAGGGAGAAGAAAAAAGAGGGAAAGGTGCCAGTATAAGAGAGAAAGAAAAAGAAGAACGAGAAAAGAGGCAGAGAGAGAGAGAGTACAAAGCATTTCCACCTGTAGTACCATGGAAGACTGTGCAGTGTCTTTCTGGATTTACATCGGAGTAATGTCTATCCTTGTTGGTGGAGCGGTGAAGAAGTTCCTGGCATTCCATATCGGTGCCATGCCCTCAGTGGTGGCATGGCTGGGTGCCACTCTGCTGGTGGAGAGACTGTGTGCCCTGTGCATGCCCGCTGTGCTGGCAAGATTGTTCCTCTGTGTGTCCTGCTGGCTGTACTTTACGTGGGCCACCCCCAAACCCTTCCTGCCAGTTGAAGGCAAAGCTGTCTTCATCACAGGTAAGACCAAACAGAAGAAGTAGAACATAGCATAATTAGGGCATTAACTGTAGCCTGCATTTATATAGTGTTAGTTAGTTAGTTTTCTTTTCTTTTCATTCACGGCTGACTCAGAGGATCATTATTTATTAACCTGAAGTGCACGTGAATTGATAAGCAGAGATTGTACAAACAGATGGGAAAATGTAGGTCATGCTGGGTGGATTCTGTTGTGCAAAATTGCCACAATTATATTATGATTGCTGTTGTTTCTGTGTCTAGTGACTCTGTAACTTTAAGAGGTTAAATGAGAATGTGTTCCGTCTGCATTGTGACCCAATGAATAACAAATGTGTACACTTCTTGTCAGAACATGCTATGATTTTGTATGGGATGTCCCATATTAATTACTCCAATGATCAGACTCACTTCTGCTCCTGTGTCTTATGTTTGAGTATCTTGATTCAGAACATCTTGTACTTTGTAAAACAACCTTCTCTATCCATAGACCATATCAAGCTGAATATAATGTTCTGCTCAGTATCAGTACTGACCCATATTTTATTGCAATGAGGAAAACACGTGGTATAACTTAAGTGATATTGGTCATGTGCCTTTCTATTCAAGCTAAGCCAAGTTTGATTGGTATTTGTAAGATATGCATTCTGAGTGTCTTGTCTATCTGATGTGTGGTGTGTTAACCTCTGCTGTGTCCTGCCGCTGAACTAGAGAGTACTCTAAGATGATTTGGCTTTAATTGGCTGAGCTAATCTGATTCTAAGTTAAATGATCTTATGCAACAAAAATGCAGTATAAGCCATAAATCAAATCAAAGAGCTGCCATGTTGTACCTGGTGTACTTAAAACTCATATACAAATTACAGCAGTATTTCTCCACTTGCACTTTTGTGAACTGCTTCTCTAAGTGCTCTCTGAGACTTTTGCAGTTGCAGTGAGTGTACTGTACTGCTTTATGGTTCACCCCCCCCCCTTCCCAAAAAAAAAGAAAGACATAATATTCTGTCATCATTTACTCACTCTCATGTCATTCCAAAACTGTATGACATGAGGGTAAGTAAATGATGACAGAATTTTCATTTATGGGTCACCTATCCCTTTTTCACACTAAGGACATTTTGTCCAGTCACTGAGATTTTAAAAATGGGTTTCTTTTTTTCCCCTCTGTGAGGGAACACACCAACTGTGCTCAAGAAAAAAAGGCCTCTTAAACATACAAAATAATGTTCAAATGCAATCCTACTAATGCAGAAAGTTTTATGGTTGTGGATAGAAAATTATATTAGCACAATATCAAAACAATAAAAGTCAGTGGGAAGTTCTCTCTATAGAAAACCAAACGTGTGTTTGTATGTATAAGATCTGCAACCAGCAGCTCTTAAGAAGAATCTCAACAACACTGTGGAATTGCTAGTTCAGACCTTGAGGAATAAAGACAATTATGTGTTGATTTATTTGACTGTTAAGCGGTTTTAGAACTCCTGTTTAATCTGGATCATAAGCTCCTTCAGTAGCTATTGTGCCGGGAGGAGCAAACGACAGACACAGTGGGTGTGGCGTCAGGCCTCGGAGAGGCTTTTATTAAACAGAAATATCAAAAATAGTGTCCAAAGGGGGA